>WEIV01012179.1:1439945-1493876 GCA_013390005.1 Calyptomena viridis
ATTTGGTAGGGAGAATTTCAGGGGTTTTTTTTTTAAAAGTTTTTTTTTTTTTTTTTTTTTTTTTATGTAACACATTTTCAACCTGGGAGGGAAGAAAAAGGGAGGGGGGAGTGGGAGGCAAGGGAAGGAAAAGGACAGGGGGAGAGGGAGAGAGGGAGAGAGGGGNCAGGGAGACACTACTGTAGTTAGTTCTAATGCCAAGAATCATTGTCTGGACCTCTGAGTAGAGAAGAAAAATTTTAAAAGTTTAAATTATTTGAATTTTCTGCCTCTGCCCATCAACACTGGACTCCAGTGTTGTGCTTTGTGCTATGTGCTCCTTCCATGTTGCAGCATCAGCTTCAGCTAGGCTTCATCCTCACCTAGGAGGAGCAGAGGAATCCAGCTCACAGGCTTAACTCACCTATGGCACACACTGGCCCTTGGGTCAGTGACCAAAGGCTCCTTATCTGCAGCTCTACCTCTCTGCTTCTTCATTTCTTAGTAACAACTCAGCAAATCATCAGATTCCCTGTTTTAGCAAACCCCGTCAGTTGCTAAAGCATTCTCAGGAGAGTTTTCCCTTTGTAAAAGCAAATATTTATATCTGCTGCACTCCTAGAGGCTCTGGATATGATCAACTCTTAAGGCAAGATTTAGTTGAAAGAGCTGATTTATTAAAATGGATAAACAAAGCTCTGTGAAGCAAGTTAATTCAGTCTAAATAAAGCATTAAACTCTGAAGAGCACACATCAGATCACAGTATATACATGTATATACATATATATGTGTGTGTATATATATATATACCCCATATAATTCCTGCAGTCAAATACTCAGTCCTCTGGACTGGGATCCCATATCAACACTCAGGAGAAAGCCAGCCCTGAGCCAGGTTGGGTGTGTATTAGATGATATATATTTTAGTACATGGCCTGATTTTTAACAAACCCAGCCCTGCAATCAGCTCTCACCCCAGCTACAGGGTCCCTTCAGCTGCCAGCCCTGTTTGTGCTTCATGGCTCAGTTTCCCCAACTCCAAACCTCCACAATGATGCACAGAACAAGGAGCTTAAAACTCTGGGATGAAGGAGGCTGCCAAAACAGTTCTGATTTAAACCAGTGGCTCTAGCCCAGGGTTTGAGACAGTTTTGTTGGCACTTGGGTGTCAGCAATTTCTATCGGAGCTGTTTTCTATCAATACAACCCTCTCTTACATTCTCACTGCTAGAAAGAGCTTGCTTTAGCTCTATAGAACTTGGGAATTTTTCTCTTTTCTGTATGTTAGGCTTTAATTGTCAATTATTTGCTCATAAGCACTCTTTCATGCCTGATGCTGGAGCAGACTCAAGCAATTTTTATTTTGGTATTTGGATTAACTAGCTTTTTTAGAAGAGGGAGGCAGGGCAGAGATCTATTCTTGCTGCTCATCACATATTCATTATTTACATATTTCAGTATCTCAAGTAACTTGGCACCAAAAACAAGTAAATGAAGACTGAAACATACACAAAACATCTGGAGCTGCTGCAATTCCCTAATTATTACTGCTCATTCGCAGTGCACGGAGTGCCTGTTGGAAAGGCCATTCATATACTGGCCCAATGCAGATTTTTCCTGGTCAATGCTTCCAGTGACCCCCTCCATTCTCCTTGGGTCAGGTCTGACCTTGACTCCTGGCCAAAAGTCGGAGCAGCAAAATTGCTGGTTGGCATTGGGAGCAGCAGCCTCTGGAGCTCTTGGCCCAGGACAGTAAATACAGCCAGGCAGATTAAGGCTGCTGAATAATTTATGGAATGACCCTTCAAAATAGTGAATCATCCCCCAGCCCATTCCATCCTTCATCATCTCATGTGGCTGCTGAGCAGTTTGTGAATATTTAGGAAGTTTTACTAAATTCATAAGGGTTTTGTAACATACAGTTTTAAAATGCTGAGTGAAATATTTGCGTCTCACACTGCGCACTGTTTGTGGCCACAGGGGAGGAGAAGGGAGCCCAGGGAGAGCCACTGCAAAATCCTCTTGGTTTAAGAGAAAACTTGCAAGATTTTTGTCCAGCAGATGCAATGCTGTCCTGTGTTCCCCTTGCAGCTCTGTGCCCCTCTGCTCACCCACCGAGTAGTTAAATTAAAATCTCATCCTTGTGTCACACAGGGGTGAAATGGCAAATGTTTTTATGTGCCAGAGGGGGCCCAGCCCTGGCACAGCAGTGTCTGAGTGTGGGGGACCTCGGTGAGCCCCTCCAGAAGTGCTGGCATGGCCCCAACCTGGGGCAGGGAAGGCACCTGTTGGGTGCTTCCAGCCTGGAAGGGAAAGGGGAAAAGAAAAGGGAAAGGAGAAGGAGAGAAGCTCTTTCCTGCTGGGCACACAGCAGGGCAGTGGGCAGCACCCCCGGGCAGGGGCAGCAGAGCAGCCCCTGCAGGAGGCAGTGCCCTGTCCCTGTCCCACAGCCTGCTCTCTCCACACTTGGCTTTCTGGCAGTTCATTTTGGAATTTGCAGTGATGGGGATAAGCGTGCGTGGCTTCACTGCCTGGCCCAGCTGTGACAGTGGAGGCTTTTACTCAGAGGAAGCAAGTCTTTGCATATTTATGAACATAATTGTTTATGGCAAAAGATACAAAGAGGAGAAGTTGATTTGGGATGCACAGAGAACTGGAACAAACAAGCCTGGCTCCCTGTGGGGCTTCACTGCAGACTCAGAGATCCCTGCCTTTAATGCTCCTGGATTGTTAACAGCCGGGAGAGGGTGGGGAGAGCCTGTCTGGGGAAAGGAAAGGCAAAAATCTCCCAGTTTCAATTTCATAATGTGGAGTTTCAAACCAATGTTGACGACGATGTCATTATTGCTGAGCATTCACTGGGCTCAGGGAGTAAGATCCCTTTTATTCGTCTCCAGTGTCAGGATTTGCAAGTGCAAGAAATTTTCAAGAGCTTGTCTCAGTCCCTGTTTGTATGCAAATTATATTGTAACATTTCTTAGTCTAAAAGACCTGATTTTTGCTGTCATCAGTCAAAGCATCTGTCAGCCCTGTCAGAAAAGAAAGACTTTGATTCTTTCAGGTCAAAACAACCCAAAATTATTGCTAGAATATTGCGGCAGTTTTAAGACATGAAGAGTACAATGAAAACCATTTTTCCTGTCAATGAAGTTTTAATTTTTATTTTACTTCCACATGTAACAATTTTTTTTTACAAGTGACAAAGTTTTAAAATCAAACAGTTCAATGCAATATTCCAGAACTTCGTAACTGGGTAAGGAGCAGTATTGGATCAATCAGGAGGAATTGGATCAAGTTCAGGAGGAAACTGGGATGAAGAATGAAACGAGCTAAAGAATGGGCAAAAATAATAGAAAACTGAGCAGGAGCTTGTGCCAAAACTCTGAGATCAAACACTTCCAGGAGTGCTGTAAGCGCCAAATATTTGGGCACGGGGTCCTCTCCAGGAGGTAAAGTTCCTTTACAGAGAGGAAAACATGCCATTGTCCCTGCACATGTGGACCTCAGAAGTCTGAGGTTTTGTTCATAGTAAAAATAAAAAGGGCTCATGCCCAGAGGAACACTTTCCCCTTGGGTGTGCCCTGGGCCCATCTTTTGGCAAAACAACCAGAGCATCCACAGCGTGACGTGGGTTGGCTGGTAATGGAAAACCCTGGTTACCAAGCCCAGATCTGCTCACATGAAACAGTCTTTTTCAGCAGCAGGATTTCTGCTTCTTAATGAAAATGATGTTTTAACAACCTGCTGCAGAGCTCTCAGTGTTCCCCCAGGTCCCTGTGATGGGCTGTCACTCTGCACTTGGTGGAGAAGGCAAAATTTCTCCCAATAAATCCGCACTCACCAGTTTCTCACTGAAGAAGTTGCTAAAGACTGAAAGGCTTTAGTGCAACCACCAACCAGAAAGGCACCTCCAACTCCACAAGAGCTGGGATGTACTGGCACTGCTTTAGATCTCCTCCAGCACCATTAGCAGGTTCCCTGCCTGTTGGCATCAAAGTGGAGTTCAAGTCCCTGGGAATAAAGACGCTGCTTTGAGGTCTGGCCTGGGACCAGTGTCTCTCCATGAGTGGGTGTCCTGGCATGTGGACCAGGAACAGTGGTGTGAGCACCCTGGCACAGCTCTGGTCTGTTCCCAGCTGGCTCCCCTCCCCACAGAACCAGCAAGGAGCCCTGCTGCAGAAACAAGGAACCTCCCAGGGACCCTGAGCTGTTGCTTTGGGCAGCTTTAGGATTTGAGAGGTTGCCAGAGGAGTCGCATCTCTGTCCTTAAACAGCTACTGCAAGTTTCCCATTCCTGGTGCCTGCAGCTTTACACCTTCACTGCCCACTGCTCACTGTGACAGCCAGAGAAACAGCCTGTGCCCAGCACTGAGCATCCACCTCCAGCACAGAAAGCAGATGGATTTTCATTTACGGAGGCACAAGGCTCTCCCTTTCCTGCACAAACACATGGAGTTCTACATCACAGCCTCCACCATTTATATGAGGAACCATAAGGAAATAACGTGTTATAATAACAGCATGGATATATCCCTCAAGCTCTGAATGATAAGGCAGTAATCAAGTTTCACCAACGTGAAGTAAGATTTCCCAGTACTCTTTCCTGAAGATAAGCATGTCCCAGGACCAGCGTGATACCCTTTCCCCACTGGCATGCATAGTCTTCCAGAGAAGTGATTTTCCCAGTAGCCACTACATTAAACTCTAGGCAGAATATTCAGATCCAAATCAGCCCCCGATGTGTTTCCATCTAACAGCCCTGATAACCACATTGCCTTCATTTTCATACTGCATTATTTATTCATAACACCTAGGGAAACGAGGAGCCTCATGAGCAGTGGGAGCAGGCTACATACCCCCAAACTAATATTTTCCTCTCACTGATGCGTTACCACCACTTTCCCAGAAAATGAATTGCTCACCAGCAGCTTCCCAGGCCTCTGCTCACCTGCAGAGCAGACACTCCTTATTCTTCTCACAGAGCACAGTGCAAGGCACGGGGAAAGTTTGCTCAGCACAGCCTTAACCTGATCCCTAATTTCCTCCCTCAGATTGTGTGTCCCAGTATTTCTGGCTTTCAGAAGCCTGATTTTCTGAGGTTTGTGGTTATCTGACCCCATCCATCCTGCCAAATGCCATTTGCACCAGCAAGTTTGAACTTTAGGATGGGCAAGCACTTGGACAGGAATATGAATGCTCACTCCTGGGTGTGCAAGTGTGACTCTGCAAACATGGAATCACAGAATTATGGAATGGTTTGGGTTGGAATGAACCTTAAAGATCACCTAGTTCCAGCCCCATTGCTGTGGGCAGGGACACCTCCCACTAGAGGTCCACATGGCCCATCCCACGCACACACAGTAAGGATGGACTGCTGCAGTCATGGTACAGTATCTATAACCTTGCCCTTCTAAATGAAGCACATGAAGAGGGTAGATGGTAGAAAGTACAATTGCATATGTGGTGGGGGTGATTACAAACTCCAATTTGAAAAACTGGGGGAAAAAGCCTGATGGTTTTCCTTGATTTCTCCCACATTTCCAAGGTCAGTTCTGGATACAAGAAAGGAAACACAAACATCTCTCCAACTGTTCTTGGACAACTCAAATGTCCTGTTTAATGCCAAGGCCACTTGGTCCTTGTCTCCAACTTTCAGCTAAAAATATACTGATTTCTAAAAGGCTCAGGTGAAAGAGAAAAGTGTATTTCAAGTTCTTGCAAAAAAAAATAATACAAGGAGATACAAATTCCAGTGAGATTTTTACCTATTTCATCTCATCGCTTCAATCCCATAATTAGATCTCCTGTCACTTCACTTGATGCTCTGCCCCATTTATCTGCAGCTTTTTGACCCTGTTTTCATAGCTGGTAATATTTTTTTCCATTACCATTCTCAAAAGAAGACAAAAAAGAAGATTCTTGACCTTCATTCAGGTAACTGATATCTGGAACAACTGTTTTAACTTTTTATTTCAAAGGAGATGATCATAGTGTCAGAGTACGATATCTACAAAGTAGGAGATACATATTTTTATATATATAAGGATTTATATAAAGGAGTGACATCCATAGAGCAGATACACCCCAGCTATGTATCTGGGGTCTGATGGACTCCCCTGAAACTGAACCCTGGAAGGGGAGGGCAGCACTGGGTGCAAGAAGTCTGATTTTTTTTGGCAAACCACACAAATGCAGGCAGTGGCTGAGCACATGCTGCAGTGACGAGCTGGGGCACAGAGGTTGTTCACTTCTCTTGCAATTAAATTGGAGTCAAAATTTATTAACAGTGAAGGACCTTCCTGCCTGTGAAATGGTACATGCTTCCAGGCAGATCCAAGCAGAAAAACCCTTTTCCCAAATGCCAAATCTAAGAATAGATGAGTTGATGTCAACTGCATCACCTTTTTATCTGATAGATATTTATTAAGTGAAGACAGAATATCTGTTGCATAAAAGCAAGGTACCTGCTGCCAAACAGCCACCTTCCCTCTGCCACAGACAAATATGTTCTCAGCTAATTTATGCTTAGACTGTACTTCAAGTCACACTGTGCTTGCCAAAATTTGAAAGACCAGATTTCTCAGTGCTAAAACACAACCCCAGAAGGAGTTATCTCCTGCTCTGATGGGGGCAAAAAAAAGTCAGTGATGGCCACAGCTCCCTTGGAGCAGCTCTTGGCCAGGTCAGTGCGGCCAATTGGAGAGCATCTGCAAAAAGGACCCAGGATATTCGGGACAGAAATTTGGCATAGTGAACCCCTCCTGTTATCCCACCTCTATTTGCAGATACAGGTCTCAGGCTTGACTGTATTGCTCCCAAGAGCTCCACGACTTTAGTTCACAGCCACCAGCACCTGGTCCATGCTCCATTTTCCACAGCCATCCCTCCCAGCAGCACTATTTCCTGGGCTGAGGCTACTGTTCCTCCTGGACAACTCTCAGACTGTGTGGCCATGTCCCCGAGGAGGGATGAGCCAGCCACAGCAGGAGCTTTTCACCTGGCTTACAATCAGCCTTGGCATCTCCATGGCAACTCCAGCGGATGCTGCATTCCTAATGGCTCCCAAGGAACTGCTGCACTCACAAGCAGCAGTTGCAATCAAGTTCTATCTTGGTCATCTCCAAGGGGGCAAGAGGATAATGCAGAGGAAATTAACAAGAGGCATTGAAAACACTTTGAACAGTGTAATTGCCTCAACAATTCCTCTGGATTACAATGAGTCTGTTCCTTAAATGCACAATATTTCTAGTGTCTCTTGGCTCTTGCTCTGCTGCTGCTGCTCGCTGCTGCCCTACACATATCCATGGAGAGGCTGAAGGGGCTCAAGTGAGATGTGACACACTCAGAGAAGGTCACTGAAACCAAGATGTGGTTCCACCATCAGGACATGAAAGACCCCAAAGGCAAGCACAGAAAATCAGACACTGTTATCCTAGTGCACCTTTCACCCATGGCATGCAAAGGGGAAGAATAGTCTGAAAACCTGCTGGAGTGTTTTTGCAGAAAAAAAACCTAACTAAAACCAGCTTCATTTTAAGACATATAAGAGTCCTGACTTAACTTCTAGGTCAAAAACTCAGTCCTGCCCTTAACAACACCTCAATTCCCCAACCTTCACCTTTCTCAAAGTCTTTTGCAGGTGAGTGACCATGCTACAGCAACCCCTGAGGGATTTTTTCTTTCCAGCTAAGTGAAAAGTGTATTTTTCATGGACCAGCTACCAGGCAGCTCTCCCCAAGGGCTGCACTGCTGTGGGAGAGGTTTGCAATCTGATATTGGGCAAGAATACACCTGACATTATCCAGGCACCCAGCAGAGCAGGTGATGTTCCCCCTCACTGCTGGGCTGCATCCCTGAGGATCACTGGGCAGGATTTAGCCATCCATCCCTACTCAAGAGCTAAAAGGCATTTCTGTCTCATGGCTCACATCCTGCTCACTTCCCTGTGGTGGGAGCTCTCCCCCACAACTCCTCCAACACACCAGGGTGTTGGGGAAAGCAAATTACACTGGTTTTAGGGTTAACGTGTTTGCATTCATATTCCAAGTCTTGCTTTCACATCTATAACTCATTTTCCAACATCTTCAAGCAAATTTCACACTGCTGGAAAAATGTCAAGGGTTTAATCTGATATGTGTGATACTTACTGATGCCACCAGGGAGGGAGATGATCACATCTTCCACTTCCCATCATGTTTCTTGATCTAGTGAAAACATACCGAGAGAATTCACTGGGTTTCACTATACTTGGTATATGGAAATGAACACAAATAAAACTCTCTGAGGGGCACAGACAAATAATTTTGCATATAAGAGACCCAAGGAAGAGCTTATGACTGGAAGCTTATCTGTTTTCTCCAGTTGCATTAGATGGTCTTAAGGAATGTGGCTTTGCTGACGATCCTTGACACAGCTGTGACCTGCATCAGAGAGCAGGACCTGAAGCTTGGGACCAGCCTCCTGCAAGCCTCATACTTGGCATAACTGGATTAAGAATGGAATTAAAGACAGCAGGACAAAAAAGCAGATGGATGAAAACTGCAGTGCATCAATACTGTGATTTTCCTCAGATTAATGCATTTCCTGCAATATCAGCAGGAAAAGATTCCTTCAAATCTGCAAGAAATCCAGAGAGGGCTTTCATATGCAGCAGAGAGGTCGGTAATAATCTTGTACCACAAAACAAAGCTGTGGATTAAATTCAGCTATCATTAATATATGGCATTCTGCTGATATCCAAATATCAATTAATATTATTGACTTCAGTAAATTTTCCTCTGAGCCTATAACTGTAATTTAATTTTGTCCAGCCCAAGTTAGGGAAAAAAAGCAAAAAAAGCAGGCTGCATGAAAGCTATATTCCTGAGGCTTCATTTCAGAAAGACATTTGGATCTCAGAAATAGGACTTGAAGTGTTTGTGGCGAGGAATACACTTAATTAGATTCATGTCTGAGAAGTCCCCAGCTGTTCTGCAGACAAACAGAAATATCTGAAATATCTTCCAGCTCTATGGAGACACAGAGATTGGCTCCTCTCCCTGTTGCCCCAGTCTGAGAGATTTGCACGTATGATTATTATCTAGTGCTGTTTCAGACAATACAAGATGCCTGAGCACAGAGCAAATATTCCAGCATTTTGTTTCATGGTTACTTCCACCCTGTTCATTTCAGCATCTGAAAAATTCTTCGCTATTTTTTCTTCATGTGAAAGGCTTTCTGGAAGTTGGACATAACATACATTCATTATGAAATGAAAATACCTCATGTGTTCAGGATGGAAAAAAAATCCCTGGCTTTCAAGAAAGCTTTGTGGGCTTATTAAAAACAGGAGTGCTCACTATGCATGTCGCTCTGCCAAATGAAAAATTCCCTCCTTGCTTCTTGGGCTTTTAAGCTGCTTAGTGTGCTCAAGACATCTCTTTCCAGTGTCCACAACATTTTCACCATTACTCTAACTTGGAATAAAATATCACCTGCCTTGTATATTGTATATATACAAGAGAGGGACTGCAAGGCAGCCACACCTTGGCTCCATCATCACTGGAAAATGATTCTGGAAAAGACACCAGTGACAATACCTGCCCAGCTGTCTGACTTAGAGAGCAGACCCCTGTGCTGCAGGGAACCATCATACCCAGACCATGCATCTGGGGAGAAGCTGAAACAGGAACTGTGTGCCAAACCCACAGCTGGCCATAAACACCACAGCTCGAGAAGAAGTGAGCTGTGACCGCCTCCAAAATCCACATCCCTGGGGCACTGTGACAAGCCCAACCACAGGTGGCAAGATGCACTTCATGAGCTTTAGCTCCAGATACAATTCCCAGGCTGACCTCACCAGCCTGGCCACCTTCCCCTTCTCTTGTCTCCCCATTACTCACCCCAGCTCTGTTTTTAGAGGTCCCATCTCCACTCCTGACTAATGCTTTGAGACAAACCTGCAGTGCATGGTGGGCTGATGAATGTAGGCATTGGTCCTCCACTGCCTCCTTTTCTCTAATTTCTTCTGCTACCCCTTTGACTTCTCTGTAGGCCATTCTACACCCAGACTGGCCCAGAAAGAGGTACAGATAGACACTCTGAAATCTGGCAACCAGACATAGCACATGGAGGAGTCCACCTTGGCATCTCAGTACAACCATTTGCTGTGCTGCAGGATACAGCCCTAAGCATGTGGCATTTTGGAAATGGAGCTCTTACTGAGGTTCTCCCAAGGAATTGGGGTAGGATACACAGTGGAGCACAAGGACAGGAGAACATCAAACACTGGCAGTCCTTGGGAAAGTGAGTTTAACCTCTCCCTGCTGGAGCTACCCCAATGGGGAGTCTCTGGGTCCTGGCAAGACACATTGGACAAGGAATATTACCTCAAACCTCACTGAAGTGGGGCTGGACCTGACAGTGCAGAGGTCAGATTAGCAAAGGGCATCCATGGACATCACATCCAGCAGCCAGTGGAACAAGTCGAGGAGCTCACCCAGTGATTCACCCTGCATGGCTGGAAAACCCTGCATTTATCTGACTAAGGACAAGATGAATAAGAGAAACTACAAGGATGAATAAACATTTCAGGAGCTTTGAAGAGCTGCTCTTGGTAGCCAGAAGCAGCGTTCATTATCCCATAGCCACCTGAACTGGGAGCTCTCAGTCTCCCTTGCCACACTAGGAGCCAAGTGAGCCCATTGGTAGGTGGTGGCATTTGGGCTTGGAGATTGGTAATTTGGGACAATTAAGTGCTGAATCACACACAGTTCATTTGCTATGGCAGATCACATTCTTCATGTGGATTGTCTGCAAAGCTCTCTCTTTCCCCTAGTTCTTAATTTCCATTTATCTTACAAGCAATTAAGACTGTTTAAGAAGACAATCAGTTTGCACTTTGAAGCTTTTTTCTCTGATCTGTGTTTATTCCTTAAAATATAACTTCAGATACTGTGGCATTCTGGATGTTTTCTGTTTCAGTAACAGGCTGCTAATTGTAATTAGTTTCATCATGGTGGAAATTCAAAAATCTGCTCTGACTGTGTTCCTTTGAATTTAGTTAACAGGCACTTTTTGAGCTGACAATCACTTTGACTGTAGTTTGTGAGAAAACCAAATTTTAAACTTACGAGAAAAGCTCATTTTACTGCAGGGTTGAGAATCCACTGTCTCAGAGCTCACTGGCATTGTGAGGTGCTAGCAAGAGCCAGAGCAAATATTTCTCTGGGCTTCCACTTCCATGCAGTATGTTTTAGATTACACTTAAGTGGATTCAGGAGAGGAAACTGGGGGTGGTGGGCGGGAAGGATGAGAGTAGGTAAGAATGAAAGGAGTCAACACATGGAAAAATGGAAGTCAACTAAAATAAAAAAAGATGCACAGAAAGGGTGAGGAGGTACTGGCAGGACTGAGAGTAGATCATACAGAAAGCTCAGAATTATATGTACCAGACTGAATAGATAAGGATAATAAGGAAATGTGTAAGAATAATGTATCAAAGGTTTGCTGCTGGGAACTTCAGGAACTGCTGTGAGTCACTAGAAGTGGGATGGAGAAAACAGGAAAAGGGCAATGAGCAAGAGGAAAACACCAAGATGCTAAAAACATTAAAATATGTTGAAATAGTCAGTATACAGTTCAAGATATTCAGATTATGTTTTTTGTGATTGTACAACGGTGCAGTAAGAGAGGCACAGTTGAGTAATGTGCCCAGGAGGGAGGATGTGGCCAGGCAGAAGGTGTGACCAGTGGGGAGCTGGTGTTGGGGTGCAGGGGGCAGGAGCCAGCCAGGGCTCAGGCTCTGCACAAACCAGCACCACACATGGCACAAACCCACTCTTCTATCCTAGCAGGTACCAAACCTGGCTGTGCTGCCCTCTTGGGAATTCTTGCTGGGCAGTGGGTTACCTTGCACCAGGCAAAACTAAACCTTTGTATGAGTCTTTCTGTGTGTGATGTGTCCTCTTGCATCACCCAGAACATGCTGCTCCTTCTGAGGATGGGATGGCTCTGTCCTTCAGATCATTCCCATGGCAAAAGGCAGAATACAATATATATTAACCTGCAGCACCCAGGTAGTGCTAGTGAGACATAGAATAGGTATGAAAATAAAAACCTGAGCCGAGCATAAAGTTCTGCAGTCAGATTCTCAGATGGGCAAGAGCAAAGGCTGCTTTGCAAAACAGCGACCAAGGGCAAAGCTGCCTCTAACTCTGGGGATAATTGTCATGGAAACTACAAGTAAAGTAGCACAAAACACAAGTAGGTATGAAAAAGGTAGCTGAAAATAGCTGCTCCAGGAATGTCTCTTTGCAAAGGCTCTAGACATTAAAAGGCAACTGAACAAACAGCTTAGTAATTTTAGATTTTCTTGGAAAATGGATTTTAAAGGGAAAAAAATGGGGCAAACCACAAAACTATGGCTCACGGAAAACACTAGGGGAAAAAAGCTCTGAGAGGAAAATCAATGCAAGAATCCTGCAACCCTTATAATATATATACCTGCAGATGTATACATAGACAAACTGGTACATGTGTATATGGTTACATATACACAGATAGAATTCACATATGTAACTATATATATGTAACAATATATTCAGCTATATATATAAAGCTCTCTCTCTATATATAACTATGTGTGTACACTATATATATACACTACTGGAAAAATAATAGTAAGTAAAAGAAACCAGCACAAACCAAACCCTTCCTGCATCAAACTAAAGATGAGAAGGTTTCTCAGAGGTTAATTTGACCGATATCCAAGGCCTTGAGCAGGAAAGCAAGTTGTTTGATGAGTTGGACCAGCGTCTAAATGGCATCTGACCAAGGATGGTCATAGAGAGGGTGAGATCCAGCCACCCAACAGCAGAATGGATGGGTGCCAGAGAACTGAAATAATCAGAAAATGCATGAAATGGAGCTCAGTGTGTGTACAGAAAGCCCTGATGGGCAGAAAGAGGGGGTACAACCTCCAGCTGATGAGGAGGCATTCAGCAATTAACAGGAGGCATTGATGGCCACAAACCAGGACACCTTTGTCTCTGCTCAAAAAAAGCAGCAAACTGCATTTCACAAAATGCCTTTTCTTTGCTGTGAGGAACCCCCGCCGTGCCAGACGGCTGGTGGCACATCCGAGGATATTCTTCCAGCCAAAATTGTCAGTGCAAGGAGCTGCAAGCACAGAGGAAGGGGCAGGGGTGCCAGTCCAGAAAGTGAAGCAGCAGACACAATCTCCATGCAGCAGGCACCAGGAATGGCAGGGCAGGATTCAGTGTGAACACACAGGAAAGCAGGTGAGATGTGGAGGTACTGTCATGTAGGTCACACTAGGAAAACCTTTAAGGATGCTTTATGCACTTGGAAAGGAATGAATTGAGTTGTAACAGGGAAAAATGTTAGCTGGAAGATATGAGAAGCACTGGAATATATGCTATATCACTCAGCAGTACATGCTGCTAGTTGGGGCCAGGATAATCCCACTCCATTTTTTATACCACATTGGAAGGAATAGTGAATAACCAGGAATAATCCTGTGACAGCAAATGGTGTATGTGCACTAGAAAGTGCCAAGCAGCACTTCTCAGCAGGCAAGACAACAAGAGTTTGGTTCAGGGTGAGTGCCAGAGGTGTTCTGGCATTGCATCAGGTTCATGTGAGTTGTGGAGGAGATTTTAGAAGTTGGTCATATCCACACCATGTAAAATACAATGATCAATACAACTCAAACAACACCTCAACAGGAGGCAACAATGAGAGAAGCATCTCATTTACTAGAGGTGATTGCTACCCCCAAGTGCAAGGACCAGGAAAAAAGAAAGGTCCAGAGAGCAAGAAATGAGGAGGCGAAGGTCAGGGAAGAGGTGAAAGGAAAATGAAAATGGAGAGAAAAATAACCCTGCAGAAGGGCAACTCTAATCAGCTACAAGGAGAGAGTTAAATGCAGCCCCAGCTGCAGAGCAGTGACACATGGAGATGGGTGGATAACTGCCATGGCAGCAGAGGCTGGATGCTGCTGGGACTTTACAGGGTATTTATGAAATACCATCGAGGCCCAGGTTTCTTTACCTCTGAGCATTTACAACATAGAAAGACACCAAAAGGAATTAATTACAGATTTTTTTTACTCAATAATATCAAGTTGCAGCTCAAGAAGATTAAATATGCAACCAGAAGTCACCTACATTGCTGTAATACCACTAATAACAGTAGCATTTATAGAGGGCTAAATCATGCTTCCCTTGCTTAAGGTCCTTCTAGCTGACCTTTGAAGGTTTGATCTCAAGACACGATGTAAATCATCTGGAGAGTTTTCTTCACCTCTACCACATGAAGGATATTCCTATTCTGGGAAAGCAGGGTTAGTCTTGTAAATAAAAGAAAGAAATATATGAGGTAATGGGGCTCCTGAGTTCTCTGCTTCCCAAAGTCACTCAGGCATCTCCGTGCAA
Organism: Calyptomena viridis; assembly: GCA_013390005.1. NCBI lineage: Eukaryota > Metazoa > Chordata > Aves > Passeriformes > Eurylaimidae > Calyptomena > Calyptomena viridis. The sequence continues at coordinate 1,454,361 of WEIV01012179.1, forward strand.
CTCTGCAGCAAAAGCCAGAGCTAAATTCTCACAGGTTTTAGAGAACTGCCTTGCCCTGTGAACATAGCAGGATGTTCAGGCAGTGGTCACTTCACCATTGGGTTTATTTTAAAAGACAACATGATATTTAATCATCACATCGGTATTTATGGCAAACACCACTTTTCTTGATTAATAAATGTATGGCTGTTTTGCTATGAGATCTCAATAGAAGTTACACAACACTTCTCAGCCAAGTGCTTTTCCTTGCATGATGTGAAAATCACTTGTGTTACAAAGAGTGAAAAAAAAAATCCAACACAACAGGCTGTGTGTTTGAAAAGAAGCTGTGGAAAATACATCAATATTTGCAATTACAGTGGCAGCTGCTGCTCTGTGAGCAGTCAGTGATGAAGGCTGCTTTCCCATGGATCCCATACCCCTTCTGCCCACTTCACTCCATCCCCACCATGGTGAGACTCCCAGCTCTTCCCTCCTATGCTCCTCACTCCTATGTATTTCCTGTCTGTCCATGCACCCTGCAATGGCCACAAAGCAATCCTCACTGCTGGCCACATTCCCTAAACAACAGCAGAGCGAGAGACACAGGAATACAGTCATTGCTGGGCTGGGTGGTGTGGGTTAGTCAGAACAGCTCATCCTTACAGTTTGGATCTGCCCTCCTGGATTTGCATGGAACTTCAAGGAACTGGACATTACCAGGAGCTTATGGTGCCCATCAAATTTGGTTCAAGCTGACCAAGGGGTTCAAGGCATTAGAGCACAGAAACACAAGCTGATGGGCAGAGGATATAATTGCATGAGACTATTGCCTGAGAAAAAGAGGCTTAAAAAAATCATCAAAGGACAAAAGTCACTAAAGCACTTCAGGGAAGGCTGACAAGGGTGAGCTGAGGAGGAAGAAAATGGAGTAACTCCCCAGAGGACTGAAAGATTTCAAATTCCTTGCTCTCCATTTCAAATTATCTCAGTAAACTGATAACTATCACATCCACCAGCCAACAACCTGAGGATTTAAATAAGCTTTTTGCCATCAGCACATGTAAACCCCAATGAATTCCAAACAGATGGTTTATTTAAAGATCACTTTATATGTATTGCAGTCAATATCCAGATTATGCCATGGCTGTTGCAAGGAAAAAGATATAATTTTAGACATGTAAAAACCCTGCAGTTTGGACACAGACTGGGCAAGAGTAATCAGCATTTCTTAAAGTCTTAGAAACATAGTAAAAGAGCTGAAGTGTGTGTAATTACTGGCGAGAGGCATTGTAGCAAAGCAGATAAAGTTAATTATACAGTACAGGAGCATTTTCAGTTGATGTGGTAGTAATCATAGTCAAGAGAAGTGCCCAACAGAAGGATCCATATACAATAAAAGCAATCATGGGGTGAAAGTGTACAGCACAAATTACCTGAAAAACAAAGGCAGACACAGACACACAGCTGGAGCTGAGAAATCTTAATGAGGATTTGTGGATTTCTACATGCAATAGGATACCTTAAACAGCAGCACACCTTACCCTGTGGATGGTACCCCCCAAAAACCGTCACATTAGTCTGAAGGAGGTATCAATATTTGTGCTCCATGTGGGGAAGCAAGTGCCAGATCCAGCACCTGCCTGTGACAATATTGACACTATTTGTCATGGGAAACACTGGCTCTGCTGCTGTGTATGAAACAAATACATCAGTGGGTTGGTCTAGAGTACCCATTTTCTGAAAGGAAATCTATACTTAGCAGAAAAGATGCAGCAAACAGACCTCACTGAATTCAGGCTTGCAGGCTACCATTTCCTGCAGAACTTCCAAGGTCTGCATCCACCACTCTGCATTATGCTGGGAGACAGGACTTGAAACAAAAGATTCAAGCACAAGACTTTTGTGTATGTTTATATTTACACATTTTCACAAATATCATTTCACTATCTTGGTTTGATGATGGGACAGACACAGCACAGGATTTCACTTCCCTGTGCTGGCAGCATTCTGTCTCAATCCACATTACAGCCGTTCCACTCAGGAGCTGTCTCTTCATGTATATCTCTTCATGGCACCAGATATAGTGGGTTCTCACCTGTTCAAAAAGATCTTCCCCATCAAGATTTCCTGAAGCAATAGTACTAAATATATCCAGCCCTAAGCACCAGCATGCCATCATCCTTCCCTGCAGCCAGGGCTGCCAGAAGTGTGGAGCAAAGGAAGAAGCTCCCCTGCTGTCCCATCCCTACCTGCCAGTTTGATTTGTCATGGCCATTAGATATTAATAGCTTTTCAGATCTCTAATTACTGATGCAGTTTCATCGTCTCTTCCCAGGGTAATAAACTCCCTCAACATGGCTGTTTGTTGCAACACCCTAACTCTAATGCTGTTAAAGTCTTAATTTGGGGACTATGTGAAATGCTGTCCTTCAAAACAAGAATTTGTTGATTTGAAAATATGCATATAAGGAAATGACACTGATTCCTGTTAAACAGATAGCTGGCCGATCAAATGTAATTAGCAATGTTGACAAAAATAACATCAAGAAGGTCAAGAGATGCAGAAGTCCCACTGCAAGGGCATTTCCTAGCTGTCCTTATGCTGGTGGCAGAGCTTGTCTAACGCCAGCCTGCCCAATGATCTGTACTGGCAGAGGGCTTGACCCTGTGCCTTCCACTCCTTGCTGACACAGACTGTAATTTCTGAGAGCCAGACTTCCAGAGACAACAACCACATCTATGCCAACAATAATTACCTATGAAAACAGGCAACTTCTAGGAGCTTATTCAGAAGAAATCAATGCCTAACACCTGTAGGTTTATAAAGTGCAGCTGTGAGTATTGCTGTCAACACTTCCACTACTGAAGGATGAAGAATGAAGCCAGAACGTGATTCAAGTGCCACCTTTTCCCAAGTTCAGTTAAACCAACCCTGAAAATGAAACAAATGCATCGGCCTTGAAGGTGCTTGAGGATGACAGGAAGTTATGAAAGTGTAATTGGTATTGCTGAGGTGAGTCTGCAGCTCACAGCGTGATGTCTGTGCACAAAGAGCTCTTCATTACAGCACGGACATGCCAAGAAGCTCCCAGGACCCTTTACACCTTCTGTGATGGGAATTAAAGTCACACAAAAGCAGTCCTGGGTCCTGCTGCAGATTCTGATCTGCTGACAGAGGCCAGGATGATCCCTGCCTCTGAAGCCCAGGAGAATCAGGCTGGGCCACAGGATTCCCTTGGAGAGGAAAGTGCCACGTATCCTGAGGTGATGGGAGCTTTTCCCTGTATGGGCTGGAAGAGAGGAGCCCCCACATCCAGTGAGGCTGGACGAGCAGAGAGATCAGTGACAGATGCAGACCCTGGCTCCATCGATGGCACTTGCAAGCAAAACCCTCAGATCCTGACACTGCCATAAATGGGTATGTTATACATCCCAGCCAGCAGCAAGTCAACATCTGGCTGGGCACAGGGGCCTGGACATCAAGCAGTGGCTGGGGAGGGAACACAGCAGGTTTCGGGTGGTCTGTCCTAGCTGTGCCCTGCAGAAGGCTGGAGGTTCCCCAAATTTTCGCTTTGCTAAGCGATAGCAAGGCTTTGCTTGGCACACTGAGGGGGAAAAACAGCCCAGCAAAACACCCAGAAGGTAGAGACGCAGCACAGTTATTGCTCTGAAACACTGGCACCTTGTGGCAGCTTAGCCCCAGCCAGACACTCTGCACCAACTGTCCCACTGGACATCGGGGTGGCCTGGGCACGGCTCCAAGGACTAGGACATAACTAGGAGCAACCTCGCACAGGCACATGGAAAGGCACCTTGCTCTGGGTAGCATTCAGTAACAGATGTTTCTGTCCATATTTGCACTTCCAGCCCTGTTTGTGGCCTCCCACGGCTGCAGAAATGATAATGAGGAGGATGGCATCACTTGGGATGTCTGTGATCACCTGTAAGTGTCTAGGGCACTGACCACACAGGATGTGTCCACCCAGGAACTGCAAGGCAAGGAACCTGCAAACCAACTTCTCTGTGTGTGTGAGGATAACCAGAGGAGCACAGGGTTTGCACCATCCTCCACATGCCCTGGGACAGGGAACCCTCTGCCAGAGGGAGGAAAATCAACATGTCTGTCCCTCTCAGAGAGCTACAGTACCCCTTGGTTTTATGAGTGGATGGCAGACCTCTGCTCCCTGTGAGAAGAGTGCAAACACCAGCTGCACAACAGGCAGCACTGGCCTGTCAGCATAAAATACACTGTATTTTGCTGTTTTTCAGCTTGATTGCATAGTTAAATGATCTGACCTATCCTCCTCCAAAATCACCATCACCTCTCCTTGGGGGCCCTGACTGCACCAGAGCCACTCCTGGGGCTGGTGTGACCAAGAAGGCAGACAGGATTAGTGCTCTGCAGGTGTACAACCATAGGGAAATTCTGAGGAGCCCCTGCCAGCTACAAAAGGAGCTGGCTCCTACTTCCAGCTGGATAACAAGGGCGTATTTTGCCATGTAAACAACGTGCAGCACATTCATACTGTCACTCTTCAAGGAAGAGCATCATTAGAGTTAGTGGGAGCCACCACAAGGCTCCTCACAGCACTGATGCATCTTACAGGGAAGGAAACAATCGTTTGAGGTCCATTTTGGGGAAAAAATAGTTATTATTTGGATCCTTTTTAGTGCTGTAAGAGCACATGAGAATTATGGTCTACACAAGGACTTATTTCTTCATATAAGTATTTGAGATATAAGTATTCTCTTTTAATTTTCTTTCACATTTAGCAGTGAAAGTGTGTGTAGCCAGATCCTTTTCTCCCTGTTATTGCCAAAATATACATAAATATGAAAATGTTTATAGACAAATATTTACAGACAATAAGTGCTAGGGGTGGGGAGAGGGTTAATTAACTAGTGTTTCATATGGTTACAAACCAAAACACGACATTTCAGCAATAACTAAGTCCTGGAAAATTAAAACTCGGCTCCCTTACTCTTGTCACACCTAGCAATTTATTTGGGGGCCAATTAAAAAGTGGCAAATCCAGAAATGGGAGGATGAAGAACTTTTTCTCCCACAGTACATAATGAATCTGTGGCTTTTACTGCCAAAATGAACTGAGGATGCCAAAACCCAGTGATGTTGACAGGGCGTGGGTGATTCTATGGACAGTAATAATTGCCAGAGATATAATGGCTGCGAATGATGTGAATTTTGGAAAAGGGCAGACCTCCAGTTGTGGCTGAAAACCAATCTTTATTAGGGATTAGGAAAAGAGCTGTGTTGACAGCCAGGTTATCTGCTTACAATGGACCTGCACATACTTTCCACCTTTCACCCAGGCCTGGAGGGAGTGGCTGCAATAACTGGACCTTGGAGCAGGTTCAATTTTTTTTCTCCAGTTTTTGTGAGCTAATCCCAGCTCAGCTGCTCATAGAAGTAACACTCACCCATGTGTGCAGTGCCTGAGTGTTTGGAACATCAGCCTTACTTAGCAGAAAAAGACCCAACCATCCCTTTCTTCCCAAACAAGGCATGCTGAGAATAAACAGCATTCCACAGCTCTGGAGTACCCTGCCTAAGGAATAGAACTGGGGACAAGATTAAAAAGAAAAATATGCAAGAGGCCTAAAAGTGTCTTCATAAATAAAACTAATTAATAGGTCTCTGAGCAAATGCAAAGGCCAACAGGCAAATAATATAAACACTGCTGCAAAAGATCTACGTACCATTCTCTGCAAAGCATCAATGCTATTCCTCATTGCACAATCAATGCAAAAGTGATTTCAAGAAAAAGAACAGAGACAAAAGACAAAAGAAAAAACTTCTCCTAAAAAATCAAAAGAGCTGCCCAACTTAAAACACAATTTCTCCTTGATTTTATTCTAAATTACTACAACTGCAAGCCAATGACTTAAAGGAGGGAAAAAGTCAGAATCAATGTAAAAAATCCTAGCACTTATCAAAAACCCAGCAGGCAACTGTTCCTTCCAGCAAACTTCTAAATAATTCACACCCAATATACAGAAGCCAATCTTAGGAATACATGGTGCCAAAACGTTTGAGAGAACAGTTTCTCAAACAGTTTTTCAGATGCAAAACACAACTCCAAAATACAGGCACTGGCCAAAAACATTGTATTTAAACCAAAATTCCAGCAAACAAAACCAAAACATGTCCAGGCTGCACTGCATGGGATCCTGCATCCCGCAGGATAGCCCTGGGCACCCAAAAATGTCATTTGCAGAGCCAAGCACCCTGTGCCTGCCCCACCACCCTGACATTACACTTCAAAAGCACCGTGCTTTTATCTTTTGAAAACTTCCAAGGGAAAAAAACAGTGGCTGATACTCATGGTGTTCTAAAAGATTAAAGAAAGAGCTTGACTGTGACGAGTATCACATGGGGATGAACCCAAACAACTGCACACACAGGAACTCATGAAACACATATGATGCTGCGCCCAAATATCACATCTATAAAACTTGCCAGGCCCTGGTGGGGAGGGACAGAGGGACAGGGCCAGGACTGATGGGATGGGGTGACACATGGGAACGTCCTGACCCCGCTGCCCCCCACCCATGCACCATCTCTGCCTGCCATCCCCAAGGGAGGGGACAGTGCCAGGAACACACTCCAGCCCCACAGCATTTGCTGTGTGAGGTCAGGAAAGACAAACCCAAAGATATTTAACAAATAAATGGACAAATGTTAAGAGAAGTGAAATGAGAAGGAGACGAATGTGGATCAGGATCAGGTGTGATGGCCCGCACCAGCCTGGATGAGATACAACCAGACAGGAGGGGTTTAGAGCCCATTTTATTTGTGTTCTGCTTGTTGTGAGCCACAAACTCTGGGATAGCACGTTCTACCTCCTTTCTGCAACTAGAAAGGCCACAAAATTACTGTTTTTATGTGACCCGCCTGTATGTCTGTGTCCCTCCCCTGTGCTCAAACACCAGACAGGCCATTGTGAACAAGCTCTTCCTGGGCTTGTTCAGCCTTAAGAAGAGATGACTGAGCTGGGACCTCGTCAATGTCTATAATCAATGTCCCTCTGGATGGCCCTGTCTGTCAGGTGTGTCACTGCACCACTGAGCTTGGTGTCACCTGCAAATTTCCTGAGAGTGCACTCGATCCCTCAAATCCCGTGCCACGTGCTCTGGGATGGCTCTGCTTGAGCACTGAGGTGGGAGCAGATGATTCGTTGTAGACCCTTCCAACTTGACCCATTCTGTGATTTTGGTGTGACTCTGTGACTGCGATTTTGTGACTGTCTCTGCGTTTCTGTGACTCTGTAATTTTGCGACTCTGTATTTCCGTGACCCTGGGACTCTATAATTTTGTGACTGATTTTATGACTCTGTTTCTGTGATTTTGTGACCGATTTCGTGGCCGTTCCTGTGTCACTGCCGCTCCCGAGGCGCCTCANGCGCCCGACCCCGCCGCGCGCGACGAGCTGATGGCGGCGGTGCGGCTGCACAGTGAGTGCGGGGGTGGGGGGGTCTGTCCGTCCGCACAGCCCCGCGCACACCGTCCGTCTGTCCAGGGGTGGTGTGACTGTGTCTGGTCATCGACGTCCGGGGCGAGGGCGTGTGTGTGTTTGTGTGTGTGTACGTTTCTGTGTGTATCTCTGTGTTGTTTGTGTGTGTACGTTTCTGTGTGTGTCTTTGTGCGTGTTCTGTGTGTGGACGTCCCGCAGCAGTTCGGCGTCGCTCTGCCCCCGGGACTGTCTCCGCTGAGCACGGACAGCCCGAGACAGCGGGCGGGGGTGAGGTGGGGCAGGGAGGGTTGGACGTGCGGGTGTGGTGCCCTGTCGCCAGCTCTGACCGCTGTTACAGCACCGGCGCGATGTAAGAGCCGTGAATCGAGCACCGGCTCACGGCGGGATAAATAGAATCATGGGGTATCTTGAGTTGGAAGGGACCCACAAGGATCAGCAAAGTCCGACTCCTGGCCCTGCACAGGACACCCCAGCAATCCCACTATGTGTCCGAGAGTGTTGTCCAAAAGCTCCTTGAGCTCTGTCAGGCTTGGGGTCATGACCACTGTCCTGGGGAGCCTGTTCCAGTACCCAGCCACCCCCTGGGTGAAGAACCTTTTTCTAATATCCAACCTAAACCTCCCCTGATACAGCTCCGTGCCATTCCCTCGGGTGCTGTCACTGGTAGCCAGAGAGCAGAAATCGGTCCCAGCCCCTCTACTGTGCCTCGTGAGGAAGTTTTAAACAGCTTTGAGGTCTCCCCTCAGTCTCCTCCAGGCTGAACAGACCAAGTTACCTCAGAAGCATCTTGTGCAGCCCCTCCAGACCCTTCACCATCTTCATGTGCCTTCTTTGGACAATCTCTAATGGCGTTATATCCTTCTTACATTGTGGTGTCCAAAACTTCCCCTAGGACTTCAGGTGAAGCCACTCCAGCCCTCAGTCAGGAAAGTCCAAATGGGACAGGTGTAAAGAGCAGTGATGGAAAAGGGTCAGCAGAAGGAATTGAGAGGGGCAAGGCCTGCAGAAACACTGGCTGATATCTGGATTCAGTAGGTACCTGGTCATAGAAAGGACATCACTGGCACTGACAGTCGTGTTATCCCTCTGGAAACACACCGTCACTGCAGCAGTTAACAGCAGAACCTTCCTGCTTCTCTTTCAGACATGGCTCCTTACTACGAAGCCCTGTGCAAGTCTCTGGAGTGGCAGATGGACACAGATCTGCTGAACAAAATGAAGAAAGCCAATGAGGAGGAGCTGAAACGTCTGGACAACGAATTAGAGGATGCGGAAAAGATCTTGGGGGAAAGTGAAATCCGGGATGCAATGATGGCCAAAGCTGAGTACCTGTGCAGGATTGGGGACAAGGTTGGTGACAGCAGAGGCTTTGTGGACTCTCATAAAACACTGCATGGTAACCCTTTTAGCTGGGCAGGTCTCCATGAGCTCTGGGGGACTTGCAGTGTGTTTTCTCATTGGCACAATTCAGATGTGGATGGCAGATAGGGGAGGATGTTACTGGAATTTAAGTTATCTAGGAAAAAGGAAACATCTTTTTTCTTAACAAGGGAAAAAGTTATTTTCCATTTTCAGATGTAATTTTTGACTTGCCTTGTGTCTCTAGATTTTTCTGAGATATTTACATCGTGCAGCTTAATTTTAAGTTACAGAGTAGATTTTCTTAGTGCTTAACTTTAAAAGATACATGGGGAGCAGCTCTTGTAACATGATTTTAACTTGGATTCTTTAAGATTATTCAGAATGCAAAATGTGAAAGTTTGGGAAATTGCCAAAGTCACAGCTACCAGCAGGAGACAGTGTGTCCTTACCACAGGCATTTTGTAAATGTTCTGGGGGCTTTCTACATTCTTACAGTAGGAAATACTGTTTTGCTAGGAAGGAGCTCTGACTGCGTTCCGCAAGACTTACGACAAAACTGTGGCACTGGGACATCGTCTGGATATTGTGTTCTATCTCCTAAGGATTGGCTTGTTTTATATGGATAATGACCTCATCACACGGAACATTGAAAAGGCAAAAAGGTACTGCTTGAGTTGTCTGAGTGCACTAATGCACTTTTGAAACAAGCTGTAACAAAAGAAATGGAAGATCAATATCTTTCTGTCCAGAAATGACTGGGACTGGTTGTGAGACAGACTCACACTGATGAGCAGGTGTTATCTTGACTAGAGTGTTTTCTACTCCTGGGGTTTTTTATGAGGGGGAAGAAAAAAGAAAGGTTAATATTTTGTGGCAGCTGTTTTCTGGCAGCTGGCTGGATTTGTGTTTGTAGCCCACTCCCAGTGTTACTCAGCCTGTGCTCCTACTTACAGCCACACCTATTTTGTGTTAATACTGTTCTTAAAAAGTGTCAGCTTGTAACATTTTTTTTATGCTGCAGTTGGATAGCTTTGATTTTAGCAGGAAAGGCAGTGGAAATCTGTTGCCGCACCAAGGCTGACAGTAATATTTACTTACACATCCACAGAGAATGTTGGCACAGCTAAAGAGGCTGTAAACTTCCCCTTTCAGCTGAAACTTGCAATATGAAAAAGCATCTGGCCTCTCCTGTCCCAGGGAAACCACTTTCCTACCCAACAGGGGTACAAAGCACGAGCTGTTTCAACAAGCTGTAATGTAAACTAAATTATTCTGTTATTCTCATGGTATCAGTTGATTTGTACTTGTTTCACATAACTTATTACATGACACATTTACACAAGTAAACTATTCTTTGTTCTATTCTAAGTTTAATAGAAGAAGGAGGAGACTGGGATAGGAGAAACCGTCTCAAGGTGTACCAGGGCCTTTACTGTGTAGCCATTCGAGACTTCAAACAAGCAGCAGAGCTCTTCCTTGATACAGTTTCAACATTCACATCCTATGAACTGATGGATTACAAAACCTTTGTAACATACACTGTCTATGTCAGCATGATTGCCTTGGACAGGCCTGACCTTAGGGAGAAGGTAAGGAAAGCAGAGGGAGGCACTGGTGCAGACTGACACAGCCTTTCCTTAAGGTGTCCATCTCCAGGCTGAAAGTGATGGTGGTTAAACACATCTGTTTGCTTTCAGGTTATTAAGGGAGCAGAGATCCTGGAAGCCTTGCACAGTTTGCCAGCTGTACGACAGTATCTCTTCTCTCTGTACGAGTGCCGTTACGCAGCCTTTTTCCAGTCACTAGGTAAGGCTGGGTTTGGTCCTACAGCACTATTTCAGGTGTGTCAGTTATTTGTTTCAGGTCATACACAACTTTTGCAAAGTAGCTACAGTCTAGAGCTGGAGCTACATGCAGAAAACACCCAAACTATAAAGATTTTTTTAACGGTGACCTAAAATTTTCTTCATTGATTTTTCAAACAAACCAAGTTTCACATCCAGTGAGCCTTGTGTAAGGTCACATCTGATTAGGTGGAAAAGCATTTTGAAAATGGTTGTGGAACAACATCCTCCTGGAAGAGCAAAGTCAGGAAAGCTTCGAAAGGTTTTGTCTTTGAAAGAAGCTAGAGGACTTGTGGTCTAAAGGCCTTGAAATCTCAGCCTGTATGATACATTACATAGAAAGTTTTCAATGTTGTTCCCTTTGGTTTTCTGCTCTGGTTTCTATGTAAAAGGGTAACACCAAAGAAAAGCTTTTGAGAAAACTCATTCTTTCCAGTTCTCAAGACTGCTTGTTTTCCTTCTGTGAGATTAGAATACAAAAAAATAAGGTATTTAGAAAAAAAAAGAACCCTTCATTTTGTAGAACACTAGGCCTGATGAGAGTGAGCTAAAGGGTAGCATTTTGATGTTGAGGGCCTCATCCATCCTCAACTGGGAACTGAAGCTGACAGGAAAAAGAAAATCACTTCAGTGCCTGGAAATCTTTGTAGCAAATTTGAGAGCTAAGCAGAAAATTAATGTGCTTTTCTTATACAGCTTTGGGTGATGTTTCTTGAAGTAGTTACATGCCAAATTCTGGTTGTTCCCCAGCACCACAGGGCTCCTGCAGGACGGCAGATCCAGCTCTTGCCTTCAGCGAGGTGGTCCCTCACCCCTGAAAGAAGGATTCTGTGCTGATGAACAGGCTCTCATTTGCACTGCTACAATATTGTTTGCATGTTATTACTGCAGTGTATCAGTTCCAGAACTGATACAGATTATTACAGATTTACTTTGGTGTAGAATCCCTTTTATATCCTGAGGAGCACAGGAATACACACTCATTACTTATTAACCAGTGCCATGTGTTTTATTATAAACACTGACATTTTACATTTCTTAGAGATTACTGACTTGGTTTTTTATTTTATTTTTTCCTTCTTTTTTTTTCTTTTCAGCTATTGTAGAGCAGGAGATGAAGAAAGACTGGCTGTTTGCACCTCACTACCGATACTACGTGCGGGAGATGAGAATCCATGCATACAGCCAGCTCCTGGAGTCCTACCGGTCACTGACGTTAGGATACATGGCAGAAGCCTTTGGAGTCAGTGTAGAATTCATAGATCAGTAAGTTCTTAGGCTTTTTCACTTTATAAAGGTCTCGCTTTATACCTTTTAAATATTTATGATGATCTCGTTATGGATAAAGATCTTTTGTTCTACTTTCATTCTAAATATGCCAAGTTATGTTTTTATGGAAGAGCGTGAGAAACTAGCATTTTATTAGTTACTTTGTTCTTTATACTGCTGTATTTATTGACTGCTGTGTGCTGTGAACCTTTAGATTTTAGAGGATGACTTCTCAGCTATGCAAAAATGAGCTGTTTCAACTGTGGGGATCCACACATTTTATGTACCCTGCCAGTCTCCCTCTCTAGTTTTTCTTGCTTTCTGGTATGTGGACAGGAGCTGATGTTTTTCACTTACATTACACCCTGTGGTCTCAATTTGCAATTCTTTTCTAGTATAAAACCAACAGATTTAGATCGTGATAAGAACTAGGTGGTGAGTGAAGTGAGAGGTTGACTTTTACTCTATGTACATGGAGCATTTTGTTTCAAATGCCTTCACAAGATTCATTCTTGTTTCAGAGAGGTTTCGGATTTTCTAATGTAGAAAACTTACAGAAATATGAAACTGCTTGAAATATTCAGAAATTAGTAAGTGTTTCAAGAGAAACCAAATACCCATTTGATTCAAAGGTAAATGTTTTTAAGTCATACTAATTCTTACGCTTCCCAGTAATTGATGACGAGTTGTTACTTGTCTTACTGTTGAGCACAGGAATTTTTTCCTACCATCAGTGCTGTAGACCACCAGTTGATAAAGCAAAATAATAATACAATGAGCATTTAAAAAAAAATAAACTGTGGAGAGACTTTTCAACTGAATTGACTGGCATGAAGATATTTCCCTCAGGATAAATTCTGAACAGGCACACTGCATGACTGCTGCCTTTGGATTTGAAAAGTAATTGATAAGTTTCACTACCTCAAGTGCAACACTTTGGCCTTTGCAGAAAGTACTAAGTGGTTTTTTTGTTCAGATCACTAGAATTGTGTGCAATGTCCAAGCTTTACTGAGGTGAGGATGCATAAGACACCTTATGAAAATACATAGGCTGTTGCTTCAGAAATACAGCATGGTGACACTGTTGTAGCAACAGTTTCAGTGCTGTTAGGTCTACAAATCCTTGCTGAAACATGATCTAACCAAGTTTTTTTTCTTTATTTAGGGAGCTTTCAAGATTTATTGCAGCTGGGCGATTGCACTGCAAAATAGACAAAGTAAATGAGATTGTAGAAACTAACAGGTATGTAACAATTCCTACAAGTTGTTTTTGACAGCCCAGTTGAATTCTGTACATTTTGATGACATTTGGTACAGAAATGTTTAGTGACTTGATATAAAGCATATTCTTACTTCTAACCCCTTTTTCTTCCCCTCCCCAATTCCTAGGCCTGATAGCAAGAATTGGCAGTACCAAGAAACCATCAAGAAAGGAGATTTGCTGCTAAACAGAATTCAGAAACTTTCCAGAGTAATTAATATGTAATTTTTTTAATGCAAGGGAATGCAAAATTTAGATGTTTAAAACATTTTGGAAGTAACCTATAAATATATTGTATAACTTGGTATACTGTATGGAAAAAAATAACTAGCAGGAGAGGTAGTGTTTTTACTTTCCACTTCATTATGTACACACTGTTCTGTTCTGGTGTACGGAGCCCAGTTCATTTATTAAATGTATTATACCATTGGTGATCTCTTGTAATATACTTTGTTCCTTTCCTTGCCTCTGTATGCAGTGTTCAATACTGAAAAGCAAAGCAGGGTCATGACTTGTGAACAGAGAGAACTCATGGCCATTTTTTAAGACTTTTTTATTGGAATGAGACATGAAAAGACTCAGTTGCATAATATAGTAAAGTAGCCAGACGTTTTAGTGAAGCTTGTGCACTGTCCAGACAGGACAGACTCTTGCAATGAGGGGATTACAGCTGAAGGGAGAAGGAATAAGGATACAAGTGTTTGGGGTGAAGCAATAATATAACCACAGAAACTGTATGGACTAAAACTTTGGAAACATCTTCATCTGAAATAGCCTCTCCCTTAAAACTAGCTGGCTAGTTTTTTGCTAGCTGTTGAAGAGGAAGTCAGCATGTGAGCAAAGCATTACATTTGTAATTCCTGCCTTGTTAGATTTGCAGAGGTCAGTGGAAGAGACCACTGCAGTGTGACACAACTGATCAAGTACTGCAGGGGTTACAATTTCTTTCTCCACAGCTGCTGAGGAATGAATGTCTCACGTAGGCTGCTGCCAGGCTGATGACACATGGCAGAGCCTATGGCAGCAGCTGTTTATCCTGCTGGCCTGGATGGTTTTTTCTTCCACCCAAAGACAGTCTGTGACAGTTCTATGAGCTGTTTGATGCTGCTGCACTTGGCAACAGGACCCATTTACTGCTGGTATTCACTGTGACTTCAGTGCTTGAAGTAATCCCAACAGGTAGATCTGTCCAAAGAGAAATCCCAACATTTAGAAGCTGCTGTACCACAGACAAGACAGTGGAATTTCCCCTGACTGCTTGTCTCCTGTCTTCAGATCACTGCCAGTTGCCCCAGGTTGGACTCCTCAGTGTTCAGGGGTTGTTATTCTTCTCTGATGAACTGTTCTGAAACCCAAAATAGGACCTCCTGATTTTTGGTTTTTCTTTTACTACTTACTGGAACCTGTTTGGGTTGTTCCCCTTCCAAGGAGCAGCTATTTAGCTGGAGTTTGAAGATGTGAATTTCAGACAGTACTAATTAGAAGAAAAAATCTGATGTTTCTTCAGAATAGTGAGAATAATAAACAAGAACTCTAGACTTTACCATGTGCTCAGCTAATGTCACTGTTTTATGTGTTCACACACATACCACTTCCTGTAAAGTTTTAATTGATATAACCCCATATTCAGACTTTCCAGAGCTGCAGTAATCTCTCTTCTTTTTCTTTCTTGTTCCATACCACATAAGCAGAGCCAGCTAGGGGGACTTCTAATCAATCTGACTTTTGGGGACATCTTTTCCACCTTCTGTATGTGCAGATGTGAAGCCTATCAAAAGACCATACTGTCTTAATGCCTGCACTGAATTGAGGGATTTAATTTCTAGTACACAGATAAATTTTCCTTTCCAGCATGTTTGTACTTGAAATGGTCTTATTTAACTATTTCAGAGCTTTCATTCATCTTATGTATTATCAACATATTTTTTTAATTGCAAGTTGAAGAGAATAGAAACCTACTCAAATAAACTGGGCTAACAGGGGCTTCATGCACTCCAGAGAAATCTTACTGCTCTCTTAGTGTAGGTAAGACCAACAGGAAAAAAAAAGAAATCCATACTCTGTGTGGAAAATAAAAGTCTTACTAGAGTCTTATTAGTGTGCTCTGAAATACTTGCAGAGCTATCAGCCATTTTATCCTGACCCTCACTATCATCCTGTGGGAGCCCAGCAGTTCAGACTCTGGTATTTTCTGCTCAGGTGGGTGAAAAAACAATGTTCCAAACAGAAGTGCACAATCCTACCAGAGCAGAGACCCCTTTAAAAATCCCAACTTGCCTTGCTCATTTCCTGATCTCAGCCTAAGTCCTGTGAAGGAGGATCCAGGGAGAGCCCACGGAACTTCTTGACACAGCTTTTTGGGCCCAGGCCTGGCAGGAGAGAGTCAAGGCAATTTTACCTGAACAACATTGAGGCTTTGTGCAGCAGTTCACCCTCTCAGCCATTCCAAATAGTGGTGGGATAAAATTTTGGACAGTTGAAGGGCAAGGCAAAACCTCCTGAAGCCCACAGCTGGAGGCACAAAGCTTAGCCAGAGCAGCTGTTTGCTCTCCTGAAAAAAAGAAAAAGCATCTGGTGCACAGTTTTTCCAAAGAGTGGGAATGCTGAGGTGTCCAGGGTGGTGAGGCTTTGAGCAATCAAGGGCATAATTTTATCTGTTCTGTTGTTTTTAAGTGCCTTCTTCCATTTCCATGTCAAATCAGAAGCATTAGAATTTCTGCTTCCTTTAAGCCCTGAAATGGTTTCAAGTTACTTTTTACTGTCCCTTGGTCACTTTAGTTTTACCTTTGGTTTATCTGATCTCATGATTTCCCTTTATTTAACTCTGATTGTGAGCAGCACTCCAGACACAGCCGTTCATGCCTCTCTCTTGACACCTTTCCATGGATTTATAGTCCACATGCCAAAGTTGTACATTCTCTCTTGTAATTTAAGCTTGTGCAGTTCTTGGGCTAAAGCCATTCTCCAATTTCGCTTTGCAAGGCTGACTTCACCCTCACTACAAAGTAGCCAGAACCAGACACAGATTTCAAGCCACAGCAACAACGTGGAGGCTTCCACCTCTCTGCAGCACATTCCCTGCTGGGAACAGGAAGGAAGGGCAGCAGAAGGGGTATTGTAGCGTTTAGTAGTAAAAGTCTGCTACAATGTGTTTGAAATCTAGTTTGTGTGCAAACATTCCCTGGCTCACCTGTCTGTGCTGACCCACCGACACCTCCATCGCTTCTCCCACTGAACACTGAGCTCCAGAGCTCAAGGTCCAGCCTTGCAGGCAGGAGACAAGGCACTTGCCTGAGGAAAAAGCCACCTGTCATGGAGCAAGAGGGACTCGGGTGAAGGGAGCTCAACAGCAAAACAGAGGACAAAATAAAACCTCACCACTGTGAGAGAGCACCAAACCCGAGCAGCAACACACTGTCCCTGCTGATGATGGAAAAACTTTTCTACCAATTTGGCCACACATACCAAAACCAGCCATTTCTCCTGGGCTTGGATAAAGTTTTCTGACTGCATTTCTCAGGCCAGTTTTCCTCCTTTTCAATAAAGTTTGAATCCAGGTTAGTTTGAACAAGTTCCCTAAAGGTTTTCCAGAGTCCCCTGAAGTTTCTCAGGTCAGAAAAAAACCCAAGCATATGCCACTTTTCCATGACAAAGCTCCCATGCTGCTTGTTAGGAACAAATCCAGCAGCTAACACAGCTCTGAGCCAAAGCACTGAGAAAAGCATCCAGTCGAATTAAAAAGTCCCACGGTGGATCCTACAGGCCACGTGTGTTTGATTATTTGTTGCAGCAGAACGTGATAATAATGAACCAACAGGAATTTGCATTTAAATAAAGCCAGTGGCAAGGCCTGTGTTGGTTGTTTTGGGAGTTGGGATAAACAGCAACGCCCACGGAGTGCTCTGGCCTCTGACGGGTGCACAGGGAGGGCACTGGGCCAACTTCACACCCACCTCTGCATCCAGAGCTGCTGTGGGGGCAGGACCAAGACCAGGCTCAGGAGATCTTCTGCCAGAGGCAGGTTGTAGCCTTTGAGCCCAACAGACACCTTCGGGTTTCCAGGACACATCACAGCTTTGATGTCAAATGCAAAGGGCACTGACAAGATACACAAGTACATAACCAGTGTCCTTTATAGGAAACCTCTGACACTGGGATTTCATTGCATGCACTGTTAGCCTCCTACATCACCACTTACCTTTTCCTGAATATAAACTGGAGTGTTTTCCTAAGAGACAATCACTGAGGGAAGGAAACTGCTTTCTACACATTGAGGGATGTCTGTGCTTCACTGGGTACTCCAGCACGTGGTCAGAAGGCATTTCTCATCACAATTCCCTTTACTGAACAGACTGAGTCACTGGGAGAAGCGATAACCCAGGAGCAGCTCTGCTCTGCCCCGGGGTCAGGGCTCCCTGGCACTGCACTGTGCCAAACACAGCAAAGGAAGGGGAGAGGGAGGATGCTCCAAACCCACAGAGCTGAGTTACCTCAGAGAGCTCAGCGTTACACGTGCACCTTTTTTCCTCTTCACCTTGCCAGCTTTCGAGGACACAACCCTGTATTAAATGCAGTTATTCCTCCAGTTTGAAGCAAACTTGGAGTCACGAACTTGCCCGAATTCGATGCCAAGCAAAGAGCTCAGAGTTGCTCTGCTGCACAAACACTGTCTCCCGTGTGCTCCATGCTGTGGTCACTTGTACAGCCCAGCACAACCAGCTTCAGTGCCAACAGCTTATACAGGGTGGCACAGACGGTCAAAATTGCTGCTAGAAAGGAAAGAGATTTGCAGGAAGGGAAGACAAAAAAAATAAATAAAAATCTTCATTCAATACAAAAGGTAAATGTAGAACTATTAGGAGTACTTACTATAAAAAGACAAAGCAGAACTTGCTTGTTGTCCAAACCCCATTTTTGTATTGTATGACTTATTCCAAATATTACAGAAAACTTGTTTTAAGAGGAATAAGAAGAACCCAAACCAAAACATAGCCAAGTACGTCCCTCTGAAGTCCTGTTCCTCTCACAAAAGTTTTACTGGTTTTGTTTACGAACCGCTCCGCAGAAAACATCCAGGCAAGTCCTGAGTTATATGCAGAGAAAAGCTTTGTAAAAGTATTTATTTAACCTGCTGACTTCACAGAGTGGATCTTCAAACTGTGAAAACACAGAAGATACTTTTTTGGAAGGAAAAAAAAGGTATAGGAAACATGATGGTTCAACATACAGCATCTGGGGCTGGAAAAACTGCTTCTCATTATTCTGATTAGAAAATAATATAAAGAGTGAACCTTAAGTAACAAAAGGTCCTTTGCACAGGAAAATGCTGCAGATGTGATCCAGGCACTGCTCAAAACCAGGTACCAACCCCCTGTAGGATGGAAGGCTCCAGTCCCACCGGGCTGACCCACGATGCTGAGGTACAGTGACAGAATTTGACCACATCCAATTGTCTGAAATTAGTTCACATAGGCACCAGTACAGATAATGTTTTCCTTTAATAGCGAAGGATTTTATAATGAAGCAGAAACATATAATGTATTCCATGCAACCAACCTCATTTATTGAAAAGTCCTAATTTTATTGCCTTGTTTAGTAACATGTTTGTTCAACAAACTAATCTTTTTCATGAAGCAAAGCACAACTTTTTCTTATAAATAGTATAAATTATTTTATTTACAGAAACTTGTTACAAAACAAATAGACTATATATTTATTTTTCTTTTAAATATCCAAAGTAATTTTTCTATCCCATGACATTTGTTCATGTACTATACAGCAGCCAACACAGAGTTCAGCTGATCAGATGCTCTTGATTATGTATACAAATTATCAAACTATTCACACATTTTACACAGGAGATTGCTTTTAGAACCAGGCTCAACACCGAGCAAGATGCTTCCAAGGCCTACATTCACATTGACATTATGTAGTGCTCATTTCAAAATTATTTTTAAAACGTAAAATATCTCGCACAAAAGGTAAAAATGATTATTTTCTGCTGAACAGTGAAACATTTAAGAATCTTTCCAAGCCCAATTCCCTCCTTCAGGACAGAATGAGTAAAAGACAAGAGAGATTCCTTGGCAAGAGAACTCTTACAGGAAGACAACTGCCTTAGAAATGCCATTTGGAAATCACATCTTTATTTTTTTCATGGTTTTAAGAGGTACTTACTTGGGGTTTTTTGTTTGTTTTGGAATAACAACAATTTTGGACATTTTCTAAGTTATTTAATTAATGAATACCACTCCTCCCCTTCCCAAAATGAGACAGTTTATTTAACTGCTGGTTAAAACCATATTTCATACCCTTGGCATTATACTAAGTATCAGTTACCAGTGGGATTGTTCCAACACAAGGTATTCGAATTAAAAGATTTTACAAAAGTTACCAGCATCATTCGCTTTCTTTTGTGAACCCATCTCATTAATTTCAGAAATATATATATATGTGTACATATATATATATACACGCACACATACATATAATGCACACATATATATTATATATAGGTGGAAAAAGCAAGCTCCAAAATTTCAACTGAACATTCAAGTCTTTTAAGGAGAAGCTGTCTAAACAGTCCAAGCTTAAAACTAGTTATATCAGGCACTTTCAGTTTTTCCGTTAGTTTTAAACCACATGAGACCCACACGGATGCGCACGCACACACACGCACACGAACACTAAAAAAAGAGAAGCAGTGTGTCACTTAACTAAATGGATCTTCTGGGAACCAGGCAACTGATAAGCAATGCCATATCCACCATTCCAGCTCCAATCCCGCGCTCGGGCTCCCGGGGCAGGAGCGACCGCAGGACCCGGGAGATCCTTTGTGTGGATCCACTCCCAAGACAGGAAAAGGGACACAGCTTTCACAAAACGGAGGCATCCCTTAACGTTGCAAAGTAGGCATGTTAACTATTGGCTTGGCAGTGAACCACTTCAAATTATAAAAAGGTATTTGCTTTTTTTTTTTTAATTAATTAATAAATAAATACTAGATGATCTCAATTGTACCAAAACTGGATATAAGAAAAAAAGACCTGTGCAAAAATACATATTTAAATATGTACAATCAATTAACAAAATATGTCTTCTGAAATAGGGATACTTCAATATTTATAATAGAACAAGAAATTCCAAAATAAAGATACAAAAGTATGTTTTTTTTCTTGTATAATTCTTTGTTCATCATTGCAGCAATTTTTTAGGTTAAGAAAACTGCAGGAGTCATAACGAGAAGTTGGAAAGACTATAAAAACTGTATCTCTTAAATTAATACCAAAATCTGTCTAGAAACAACCCAGCCACTGCAAATTCAATTTTGCAAGGAAAATTAATTTTAAGCTTCCTTAATTATTTACAGTAAGAACTATGTGACAATAAAAGCTTCAGGAACAATGTTCTGCTTATAACCAAGATCTAAAACATAATATTTAAGCAGGTCTGTAAGGGCAGACAGAATTTATGTTCTAACACTTTGCTCCCAATGGCTCAAACCCGCAGGATGCAGGTGGCTGCAGACACTGGCTCTGTACAGGAACTCACTTTTAACATGTCTGCCTGCTACCCAAGGAGCACAAATTTGACATTTTGCTTTCAGATCAACAGAACCTTAAAAAAACTAGGGGAGTTTGATCACAAACTCACTACCATCCAATCTTGCCGAATTTTTGTTTCCTTTACCCTTTTGTGTCTACCAAGAGTCAAATTGCACTTGTGACTGGCACTATCCTGAAGTGGAAGCTCTGCCCCAGGGACTTCTTCAGAGCATGGATTTCACTCAGAACGTGCAGGATCTAAAACACTTTGATTTCTCTTTGTGGCACATTGCTTTGGTTCTTTTTGTACTAAACCAATTGCAATTCTAACAATCCTTTCAACAGGGCATCCTGTTAAATACGAATCCTTTTGTTCCTGAAAAGTTGTCTACTATTTTTTTAAAGTTTGCATAATAAGAGTCTCTAGTACATTGCTTTCTCAGTGTGATCTTTCATATCAATTCAAAGCTAAAGTGTCTGCATAGAGGCTTCTTGTTGTTTTGCTGTATAACAATGATTTCGTAGGAAGTTCAGGTGAAACTGAAAGCATCTTTAAGTAAACAACTAAGCAACTGCTACTCAGAGTGGCTTTGGATTCCCTGATGTACTTACTACTTGCCACCAGAACGGGGAGAAGGCTGGGCTACATGAACAATTGGACAGGCTCAGATTGTCTCTTCTCAGCAATAGCTGGTGCCCCTTTAAGGCAGAAAAAAAAATCTCCTTGGTTAAGAATTCATTTGCCTTTGCTTTTCCCCCTTAATAAAACTTCAGTCAGTTTTGAGCCTTTACCTGATGTTTAAAAACTTAACTAAAACATCCAGACAGGTCAAACCATAATACAATGAGCCCTTTAGTGGAATTCACTTTTGAGGTGTTTTGAAGCAAGACAAAATATTTCATAAAAATTGGCTGGACTATATAAAACTGTAAAGCCCCCTGTGCTCAAAGCCTGGGTGGGCATGGGATGACTGTGATGCACAAGTATGTGCCTCACAAGGAAATCTGATGTCAAATTGGTGTTTATTCCAGAATTTTGACCAAAAAAACCCTCACTGAGTTGTGGAAGGCGTCACATGTTAAAGATTTAGTTACACAAACAAGGCAGAAAGAAACTGACTTCTATGGTTTTTAGAAAATATTGAAATACTTTAAAAACTTAGTTTTAAAAGGTCTAATTTCATCAGCTGGAAGACAAATCCAGCCTAATTTCACCAATAAGTTTTTTTTTTTTTTAAATAACAAAGGCCTATGGTATACAGTATAGATCAACAAATATGTTCTTTGGGCAAAGAGTTTTAGAGGTTATTTGCCTTTGTCTGTCCAATGTTTTTTGGAAATTTTGAAGAACAAAATTAACTTTTCTTCCACAATCAAATCTTAGTCAAAAGAATAGAAAATAGGTTTTCTATCACACAAATATGACGTTTTTATACTTGTTTTCTGAGCAATGGCCTCAAACAAGTTTTTTTCTGGTTTTCTTGGGTTTGTTTTGTTTTAAACTCCTGATAGCTTCTTATCCCAAATTACCTGCAAAAGGCTGGGCAAAACAGACTATTTTTTGAATTGTGCTATTTTTTTATATTCCATTAAAGGAACATTGCTATAAAAACACTAAAGCCATATTCCCTTCTTGAGGGCTTCTTTCCATTGTGCCTCACACATTTTTCCCCTTGTCATGGGGTCCTCTCCATTGAGGGTGTCTGTCTGGTTAGCTATCACCTACAAAAGACACCATCAGTATAAAAATAAGTCCACAGTAACGTTTATTTCCCCCCAGAAAACATTCGTTTGCCCAGCCAAACTATGTCAAATAGTGGCAAGATGATGTACTCCTGTAAGGAAAATCTCACAGATTTGTAGCAAACAGTCCAGACCACCGTTAACACTGATAAGAGTAATTTTGTGGCTGAACTTCATCCAGTGTCCATTTCTATTATATTCGCTGCTACAGACATGGCTTCAGGGAAATTCCTTGTTTTAGTGACAGTCCAGTAGATTTCCACACCTGAGGACCATGGGAAGTTGGGAAAACTCAAGGCATCTTGGAGTCCAGAAATCCAGATGGAGGTTTTGCTTGTAGTGAAAACTGTCCAGTTCGTTTCTCACCGCGGTGCCTTCAGGTATCAGGGACGGGCCTTTGGCTTGGGGGCAAGAAAAGAGAGGGAAGGATGAGTGAGGCTGTTAGAGCAGAGGCTCACACATTCCTTGGGATAAGGACAGTATATTTTGGGGAGAATCTCAGGCACAGTGTGACATCACTAACATGTGCTGCTTGGCTTCTCCGAGACTTGACAATTCTTAACTAAGCTCTTGGAAGTTATAATGGTTTCAGGCACAATTTCGCTCTTTAATTCACTCAAATCATATTTCTCCTTTATTTATATTGCATAGTTGAAGCAGTAGTTATTAGATAAGTAAAAAATAAATTCAGCCATCTGAATGGATTTTGTTTTACAGTAAACACACAAAATGGTGAAAATCTTCCTCTCTGGCTGAAACTGAAAGTTAAGAAGCCACTCTGAAAAAGCTCTGAGTGACCTCCTGGCTCTCTAGGTACAAACACTTCTGGGTTTCAGCAGCAGAGAAAACAAAGTTTCTTGGGTTTTCATTCCTGATCACGCTACTTTCCCAGTGAGATTTGTTTAAAAAACAACAAAACCCCAAAGTAATTTTTAAAATGGGATTTTACATACTCACAAGATCCATTTCCTTTATAGCGTATCTGTTTGTTTTGCCATCTAAAAAGGTTTCTATCTTATTTATAACATTTTAATCTCGTTATTACTAAGAAGTTGGTCAATGACACCTTGGGATAATAGGCTTATTTTATCGCAGTATCACGGTTCTGTTATCAGCAACATTATGTTCCACTTTGTAGAATGTTTATTCCTGACACAGAAACAAGGAGTCAGGCTGAGGCACACAGCTCAGTTCCATGGCAGGCTGGCAAGATTTACTTTTAAAATATAACAAACAAATTTCATCTGAAAGCAATTCACAGGCAACATCTAACAAACTTGAAACATCGTATTTAAGATTACTTTCATAAAGTGTAGCTCTTTTTTTTTTTGAATGTTTATAAAAATCTTGTGTAAATGTACTATAAAAACACTGAAAATGAAAAGTGGACAAATACGAGAAGTATCTTGCACTTGAACAGGCTCTGATTTGGCTACCCAATAATGAAGGGAACACATGTAATATAAGCACATGAAGAAGCGTGTTCATGCTTGGCTTAGTTTGAGGCAAAATTTCCTACCTGATGAAAAAGAGAATTGTTCATCAGTCCTTGCGTCCCTGGGATTGCACCAGTGTGTTTTGCATGAACATTGTTCACCGATGTCAATTTGGCAACTTTGTTTGATTTGCTGCTGCTGCTGTTGATGCTGCTTGAACCAGGTGAGCACTTTCTTTTCTTTCCTATTAATTTGTCAAGGGAAGTATGTGAATGTGAAAAACTGCTGTGTGAATTTACAGTCAGCTCACTGGACTGATGAACAAAGGGCCCTAAGGAGAGCGTGGAGTCGCTGCTGTTCATCATCACACTCATCCTCTTTATGGATTCTGCAGGGCTCCCGGTCGGAGGACCCCTCCCTGATTGGTCATGTTTGAGGCTAACAGAGTTAGCTTTGCTAGTCATACAGTTGAGGCCAACGCTGTGGGACGAAGCCGTCACCGAGGGATGATAGGAGGCCCCAGAGTTTCCAGAGTTAACCACACAGTTTTTTCTGAAGGACTCTGTGGAATGAGAAGGTGCGAGCAGTGCGGAACTGTTTTTACGCTTCTTTCCTGAGCCGCCGCTGCTACTGACGCTGCCGGTGCTGTTACAGGTGCCACTGCCAGCAGAAGATTCCTTAGGTTTAAAAGACTTGCTGGATTTCATTTTCTGAGGTTTGCTGGGCATAGGTGAAGGTACAGAGGAAAGCACTGTAGGTGTTGAAGGGGATGAAGACACTTGTCTTGATTGCATACTGCAGACAGGATCCACTGCACCCAAAGCAGCAGGATTGGCATTTAGTGTCGTTCCGTGGGATGGTACCGATTTATTATTCAGAGACACACAGGAAGGAGATACCAGTGCTGGCGATGACATAACTGTGGTGGGTAAGAGGAAACCTGCTGCATTGACACCGTGCTGGGAAGCAGGCATCGAGTTTGTCCGATGTGGTGCACGGACTGATGCTGTGGAATTAGACGCTGGAGGAATTTTCCTGCAGGTGAACAGAAAGACACAAATAAAACCCCATGAAACCACCATTCTTCAGATTAACACCCAGTCTGAGAATGTTACATTAAAATGATCGTATCTTGAGGATGATTAATGCCACTGAAATAGTTCATTAAATTGACAGTTAATTGTTGCAAAAACCAAAGCACAACCATCAACCTTCAATCTGATTAATCTGAACACAAGGTTACTGTTCTTTAACTAAAATCATAGGTTCCATGTAATCCTACAAATACCAAGAAGAATAAGAACTCTTTCACTTGTACTCACTTCCACATCTGTGAATTAAGATGCTTCTCCAACATGAAGTCAAGTGCACATCGAATATGGTTCCACCGCTTGTCAAACACGTAATAACCTCTTCCAATTTGCTGACTACCAAATGTGCAAAACTGAAAAGACAGGTTTTTATTGGTGTTTTCTGCTTTCAGTGACAGCTCTCTGAATAACGATGCACTTGTTTATAAATAAATGTTGTTAAATAATATACTTTTAAATGTTTAAATCAAGGATAAAACTATGTAAGTTAGAAGTTTTATTTCTGTAACAACTATTTTATATTTTATATTTTTCCCTTAATAAATTGGGATAATTTTCTTCCCTTTTGATACTCCCATACTTACGGCCAAAAGCAGAAGTAAAATTTGAACCCATCTGATTAAACAGATAAGCATAGCAGAGTGTGTTTATATGTATGTATAAAAACACTATATGTATATATATGTAACATCTTCTTCCAAGGAGCTACAAGCTATCTACTTGTAGTCTGTTTTACAAAAAAAAATAATTTGACATACAGTCTAGGCAATAAATTTGCTTTTAGTTAGACTAATTTTTGTGAAGATTTAAATATTACAACACTTTACTTCTACCTTTAATGTGATATTGGTACCTTGAGTAAAAAAGGGGGGGGGGAGGGGAGGGGAGTCAAATTATAAAATTTCACCAAAAAGACACTGTTTACATGTCCTTACTCCAAAACCACAGCCCTTTAGAGCAGTTACCAATTTCAATTTTAGTATTTTGGTTTCTTTTTCACTGGGGAACTGAGCTATGAACATTTTTTTAGCATGTTTATTTTGCAACTAGTTAAACCTTCCCCGCCTTCTAGGCCACAAAGTAATTTTCTCAAAACACAGGGAAAAAAAAAATAAAATCACATACCCTACAGAAAACCACCCTTAAAACCCCCAAGTAATTTGTTTACAAGTTTAGAGGCAAGGAGAGACCGAGGTTAACTTTTAAAACGTACAGCGGCTGGTTGAGGATGATGACCTGAATAATGACAATCCAGTTTTTCAACAGGCTCTTCTTTTTCATCACATTCTCCCTCATCACTGGATAACCGAGATGCTGGCTCAGCTGCAGGCAAGGGAGGGTGTGGGGACTCGTGGACAGAAGGAGACTCACTGGGGGCATTTCCACTGTGCTGGGCTGGACAGCCTGGAGGCCTGGGCAAGGCAAGCAGTAAAGGTGTTATTGAAACAAGTCTAGTTAAAAATTCCATCCTTTAAATGCTTATTATCGCTGATAGAAGGAAATCTACATTAACAGATCCTTGGTATTGTCCACAGTCTTGGAACACACCTACAGAGCTGAAGGACATTGGGTTTGGTGGTACCCCTGGCAAAGCAGCATTGCCCAATTGTTGCTGAACTGCTTTCATTGATGCAAGTCAGCTTTTACTGCTTCAAACACCAAACCCTCCTTGCCAGGAGTTACACTCAGCATGTAATTGCTAATTGCACACAGTCACCAGGCCTAGAGCAAACACTGCCCCATCCAACAGATCTGTATCACCCCTTCAAATCCACCTCGTGAGGCTCCCAGTATTAATTTCAAACCAACTGGATCTGCAGATTTTCCTTACCTTGGAAGACTGGGGGGGTGAGGTTTGGGTTTATTAGGTAATAAAGGCTTTGATTCTGTAAGAGTAACTCCATGAGAATTTTGGTGCAGCTCCTGGGAAGTTTTAGTAGGTGAGGGATGTGGTTCCCTGAGAGGGGGCATCTGCTGATGATGATCCGAATGTCGAAGAAGTTCCTTTTCCCTGGTTTTGCTTTTGTGCTCAGCTAATAACACATCAAATCGTTTTCTTCGACCCTGTACAGCCCTCCGCTGGGTTAAGGAATGTGTCTGCAGAACCATGAATAAATGATTAATCCCAGGCTATTACATTTGTGGAAGTCAAACACCCAAAACACGTGTCTAGAGCTCTATAACAGAGACAACCACCACACTCCTGCTTTAGTAAACAAATGGCAATACACTCAGAAAACAAACTTATAATTGCTTGGTGGATGATTATACCCCTGTCTGATAAAAAGTAACAAAACCAGCAATTCAGTAAAAGGCTTCTTTCTTTTTAGAACAAGAACTGCCAATTTTTTTAGAAGGTAAAGACTAGAACTGAAAAATGTTTTTTTTACATTGATACCTCAATTGCCAACTCCTGTAAAACCAAAAAGAGAAAATATTTACTTTCACTTATGAAAATATTCAACAAAACAATGTTTATAATAAGACTTCTAACGGGAGACCTGAAAAATATTTATAAAAGTATTTTGCTGCCTTCCATGTACTAACTATTCCTTGAAAACTAATGTAATCAAATAGATATTAAGTAATGCAAAACATCCAGCAGAATCGAGTCAGACAAGACTCAAAGTTCTTTGAGTGTCCTGAACATTACACACAGTAAAATGTGTATGTGCATAAACAGCATATATTCAAAGTAAGGTGAAATACATGGAAGTTGTTCTTCTGAATTGCTAAAGTCACAGACAATACTTTTAGTATGGCATCAAGGATTTGATTTGGTTCATTTTAGTAAGTAAAAATTATTAACACATAATTCAGACACAAATACGAATTCAAAAAAATATTTTATGAGTAGGCATATTATAAAGAATTGCTAAGAAATGTTTTTACTTTCTTGCTCTTTTTCACTTCTGATTTGCCTGCTTCTCTTGTAAAATCTTGCAGCTTTTCCCTCCTCTATTAGCAAAACAATTTCCTCCCCTCTGTAATTCCAAAAGGGCAATGTGTTCAAGTTCAGTTCCTCTGGGTCATTAGTGCCAGCTTAATTTACCTTTGTTCTGTAGGTGGTTTATTTACCAGATTCTTCCCCAAACTGAGGGGTTAAGCTGCTTTGCAGGAAAGGAGCAAAATATTGCACAATTGCAGGGAATCTGGATTTTTGGTTCATCGGGATCAAGTGATACCTTCTGTCCCCCAAGATTTTGGAGCCATAGGATACATTTTGTGTGACTGAAAGTTTTTATGGATTGTTTAACTTAGAGTTTGACCTCTAGACATGCTCCATAGCTTTTGCAGGAGCCTCATTTCTGAGCTGGCTGTAGCAGCACATCCAGCAGCAGTGGCATTTACACAAACACCTCCCAGGTAACTGCTGCAGACTCTGCTGGGGGGAGAGAAGGTGTAAGAAGGGAAGAGCTTGAAATATTTAAATTATGCATAAACAAATAATATTTTCAGTGCTTATGAGGAATTTTAAAATTCATGATCTGAGACCCAAAGGTCACCCCCAAACAGAGGAACAGGCTGGCTACATGTGGAGTAACATAGTCTGTCCCATGTCAACATCATGTTTAAAGAGTTTATACAAAAATTCAAGTCTCCAGGTTATTTTATGAAATATGTTTTTGAATAAATAATTAACTGAACTTCAAAAACAATTCCTTCTGAGTTCTGGGCAACGTGTTTTGAGAGGTACCATTTACAGTGGAAATTACTGACAGGAAAAATTTGTAGTTTTCCATTTTCTATCATATTCCTCGGGAATTTTAATTAAAACTTCAGATAATCTTATTCTGATTCAGATATCCTACCTTGCATGTTAAAGACCTAGTACAAGGTTTCCTGGTTTCCACATCAATGACACCACAGTATATATCAGGATCAAATTCTCTCTCTGTCAAAGATACACAGTATTAAAAAGGTATCAAAAGACATTTTGAAATACTAAAATTTAGTTTCATTATAAAAATTAACCATACTGGAAACTTTTCCAATAAAACACAGGCAAATGTAAATAAAAACACAATAAAATTGTACAAATGATATTTTCTACACTCCCAGCAAATTTATGGTGTGATGAAATACAGATCTACAAACAGAATGGGGACATTTACACCTGCAAGTGACCTCAAAGGAGGAGTCCATTCTGCCTGTTAGGAATAGAGGTCACCATCACTATGAATTGTGACAAACAAATAGTGTTTTTTTCGTTGTTGGTTTTGGTGTCAAGAACTTTTCTATCATTCCACTAACACTCAAAATAATTGTGTTTAAAATGTGTAAAGAGCAGACTGGGTTTCCATTTTTGAGTTTATGAGGTATGTTTTCTGCATACATTTAGACCTTTCACATAGAAGGAGTGAAACAAATTTTTAAAGAGAGTAAAAGAGCGTAATTTTAAAACTGTCAGAACTAACAGACCTTTGAGATCTGTACAGATAAAAGCAAAAGCCACATTTCAAGGTGTTTGCATCCTTTAAGTGTAAGTCAAATTGTAGAATTATAATACAAAAAACTTTATTGTAAGTTATAGTACTGTAGAAGTGTTTAATTTACTTCTGAAACTTATTTCTATATATGTATTTTTACAGATATACTACTAAGAGAAATACAGCAAATAATAATTAAAAACAATTACCTGACAATCTTTTATGTAAAAATTTCCTATTATTTGTATTTTCTTCAGGTTTCTTTTCCAAAAATGGAGGCACAGAGAGAAGACCTTTACCATTCAGTATCTGTCCAGGGGAAGGCAAGGGTGGCTTTGGTATTGAGGGACAATTAAGGCCAGTCTTTATTGAGGAACTCACAGTAGTAGAACAAGTTGGACCAACAGCAGCTTTCAGTTGGGCACCATCTATCTTTGGATGAATCTTTTCCACTTTGACAGATGGAGTCATACTATTATTTATGAAAAACAAAGGGAGGAAAATTGAAAAAAAAAATAGTTAAAATATGTTATTATTCAACAATACTCCGATCTATTCCCAATGCAAATATCCCAATGCAAAAAAATTCCTCCTTTATTCCTCATTCTCTTATCTTTTTTATTTTCATACTTTTTATGATGTCCATAATCTCTTCTGTTCCTTTTTCTCCTATTTCCTTGTAGTATTTCAGAAACCATTATTTGGATTCAGAGTATCACCAAAGCAACTAGAACTGCACCCATTATGCCCAGTGAGACAGTAAATTATATCAGCAGTGCTGTGATGTCACGTTTGCAGGTCAAAAATCACCTGAATCAGAGCTAAAACCCCCTAATGATCAAAGTATGCAGATTAGATCAAAGAATTAAGAGCTCCTAGTAAAATGACCTTTATTCATGGTGATTTAAGATGCAGCTTTGCAAGAGTTCTTTTTCAACACAGTCACGAATATTATCTATAATCTTTGACTAGGCTGCTGGAAAGGATCTGGAGGAGTTTAAAGTGGTTATCTCCCACCCTAAACCCCTCTGAAACAGAAGGAAAGTGTATTGATACAGCAGTGTCTAAGCAAGTACATTTAATTCTTTGTTGAAGGCATACTCACATTTTATCATGGGGGACTTTGCTGTGCTGTACCGAATGCATTAACCTGTTGTTTCCGCTGATCTGCAGCTTGTCTTTGGGTGATTTCAACAACTTGGAATTTGATGATGATGCACTAGTACCTCCACTGGATGAACGATTGCTCCCACTTCCACTGCTACCTTTGTTTTTTGAAGGGAAAGATGAAATGAGGGAAAATACTGAAGAGGAGGGGGGAGTCAAAGGCGGCTTGCTGGAGGAGCTGTGTCTTCTTTCTGAAAAGGAGTGAAAAAAGAGGGTTTTAAGCTCCCATGTAGAAACAATTCTTGAATACTTCATGTTGTCATTTGCTCCATTAACATTTTTGCTTTATTGACTTGGGAGGTTCCCTGCCACACACGGAGCAGAGGCTTCAAGCCTTGATGTAATCCATGAGGTTCCACTCAATGTTGGTCTCCAGAGGGTTATGGGAGTCTCTTAAAACTTTGGGAGCTACATTTCTCAGCCACTAAAGCTTAGCTCTCCCTTCATCTTAGAGAAAAAACAAGTGAAAATCAGCCCTGGACCTCAGACACACAAAGCCCAGAGACCTCCATCCTCAGATTAGCCTATATATCATATTTCCTCAAAGGTTAAGAATAATTTGTAAGCATGTCTACTAATCGTCAAAATTATCTTAGATCCAATATTTTCACTTTTACTTCACAACAACCATGACCCTTTGGCATTGTCTACTGGGCCTTCAGTATGAAGCACCTCTGAGAACAGCAGCTCAAGTATTGGTTATTTCTGTATTCTGCTTTTTTTGTTTGGTTGGGTTTTTCTTTCCTCTTGTTGTTTCTATTTAGCAAAACATCAAAAGTAGCAACAGATATTCTTCTACAAAAACAAACATCTGAGCATTTGAATTGAGTGGTCAGATTCCATCACCAATGTGTTACTTAATTAACATCAAATCGTGAACATTTCTATATTGCTAGCACCATTTCAGCTGAAATAGTGTATATTGTACAGGTAGTTCTTCAGAACAATGAATTCTCAAAACACCTGGTAGCTTCAGGGAGTACCCAGCTCTGCCTACACATGGACATGTTAATTGACTGTTTGCTCAGCTGATACTTGGACACCTGTGATTCCTCGATGATCTGTGTAATCAACACCTGCTCAAGAGACAGTCTGGCAATCAAGCATATGCAAACCATAGATCTAAGAGAAACAAGAAAGTGGTCTATTACAGGAGTGGAAAGGCAGTGGTAGCACCTCTTTCTCAGCCAAGTACTGCTAAAGGTGCCCAAATCCACCATGTATCAACCCCAGGATCAGCTTACAGATTTAGACTTAGGTGAACTGTGACAGCAGCAGGCTACTCACGGAGTTACAACTACGGCCAAAAGTGAAAACCAAGTCCAGTGCACCTCGTACAGAAGCCTGTAGCACTATGGAAAGTGTAAATTAGCACATCTGTGTTCTTGTAGGACCTATTTTCCCCAATCTTAAATACAGCAGTGACACTCCACTCGGATGATTACCAGCCAGGAGTTCACTGGTAGCTGGAAGCCATCAAACAGGACAGTACCAACCCTGCACCAATGTCACCGGGTGAGCAGAATGTGACAGAGCAACAGCAATAACCAGGGGGAAAAACTCGAGCTGCTCTAGCAGTGCAAGAAGACAACACAGGAGTCTGACACCTGGCAAGCCAGGTTTTTACAGAGGTGGGGAAGTAGCATCTGAAATATGTTCGTTGGCTCAGGGAAAAAAAAAATTAAAAAAAAATGAAAGCGCATAGATCTGAAACTGAAAAACTCCAGTCAAGACATGATCTCAGACTGAACCAACGTCTGTGTGTTTAACTGCAAAATGGGTGCAAACAACGCAAGGAACCTTTAGCAAAATAGTCATCACTTCTGAATGAGTATTTACCACAAAATGGAGAGGTCAGGTGTGAAATGCCCAACAAAAACACCCAACAAATGCAGTAACCTATCACCACCTCAAGGAACAACTGTTTTCAAAATGTAGTATTTAGAATGAGTAGTTAGTTATTTCATGTTCAAAATTATCAGCTTGGTTTGCGAGAACCAGCTGCCACTGAAGAGTCTGTAAATGAAGTATTTTAGTATATGCATATTCTAGTAAATGCCTGTGCTTCTAATATGATGCACTGCTTATTGCCAAATGGCTTTTTATAGCAATGGCAACAATCCCTGAGCAGCTCTGATAAGTTACTATTTGAGGGCCATTAGTTCAGCGATGCTACACCCTGTGAGATTAGTCTGTGAGATAATAAGAAAAATTGCTCAATATTCTTCCACCTTCTGTATATTTAGAAAATTCAGAATCCAAGTACTTATCACAGTTACAAATAATCTCTAATAAACTAGTGGATGACTAATCTTTGGGAGTTTGTTATGATGGCTTCTGCCTTTTGAAGGAAGAGAGGGTGTTACTTCCTTGAAAAATCCTGGCAGACGAAATGAAAAAGGGACTAGAAAAAGACTGAGAACATCCTCACATCCCATTATTAGGAATAAACTAGACAAAATAATAATCTCAGATATTAATCCGAATGATAGGAACACTTCTTTTCTGGCAACTTTAACTGGCACTGTTCTGGCACCAAACTGAGATGTTGCTCACTGCTATTTGCATGAATGTTTCACAGCACCAGGCTCAAACAAATGAGTCTAATATAAATAGAAAGTGTTTTAAACTGGTGATGATAAAAAAATGACTTAAAAGAACTAAGCCTAATGGCTGATCACACACCAAAATTACAGTCTACCCATGAGAGAGGATTTCCATACAGAGATACACCCCAGAAAAAAAGGAAAAAAAATCAACCCCCAAAATGAACTTTTTCTGGAATTCTGAGATGATTTCTGAAAGAGGTATTGTAACATTGTAAGGCTGTGATATCTTCACTTACCCCTTCCGTGCATAACCATGACTTGTGTAGTCTATCAACAAAACAAGAAGAATTTTCAGCTCATTTTTCATAACCTGCCTAGACCTGTTTTTTTGTTGACTTACATGCAAGTTGAGGTAGGGCTGCTATGGAGATTTGCTTGTATTTAATGTTTCAGCCTTTTTTTAAAATTCATGTTTTTAAGTGAAATCTGCTTAAGGTCTGTTTTAGAAACCATGTGAAGAGCATCAATGTCTCATCTTACTAGAGAAAGCTAATATTATTTTTGAAACCAGACATGTGTTAAGCATGGCATACGTCAACTAATGAATATATTTATTGACAGATTGACGTAGACTTTTAATGGAAAAATTACTACACAAACTGTTACTGAATAATCAAGAACACCATGCTTATTATGCTAAGCATATTACAATAATAAATTCTACTAATCTGCCAATCTAACATACTTCCCATTTGTCATTAACTCTGACTCACCCTGAAAACATTTAAAAATATAACTATCTCCAGGTGTTCAGTTTTCAAATTTCAGAAGTTAGCACTCATGTCCCTTCCCTTCACATAACTCTCGAGAGCAAAACAATTTATGTCATGATTGCTTATACAACACATCAAAGTGACATTTCCAATACTGCACCTGTGTATCACAGTTCTCAACACTAAAATTTTGGGGATGGAATTTTTTTGTTTGGATTTTGCTGATGGATTTTTGTTTGTTTTTTTTTTGGGTTCTTTTGGGGTTTATTTTTATTTTTTAAATATCAGAAAGAAAAAAGTTTTGACTTTAGATGAGGAACCAGAAAGTCTTCCTTGATCCCACAGCACTGGGAAGAATCTGTCCTAAAATGAAAGCTGTGTTCAACACTGAATTTTAACAGATAAACACCTCTCTACATCTCTTTGCATTTATACAACATTTTTGTGACCCTATGGAGAAGGGCTGAACAGAGAGTTAGAAAGCTGTGAAAAAAGATGGCATCCCAACAAAGGAATGTCTCTGCTGGGTGACCAGGATAACTTTTAACTATCAAGTTGGAAAAACACAGCATCGCTGTCCTATACTTCAGCAAGAATTATATATATATAATGCCAAAGGACACAGAACTTTCTCATAAAATGGATATTGATAAATATAAATCTTTTAAAGAGCTTAAAAAAAAATTAATCAGCTTCACTTGGCTGTCAATTTTCTTGGGTTTAAAACCCCTATTTTCCATCGTAATTTGCCCACTAAACATGTACTAGTCTCTGACCAAATGCAAAAAAGTAACCTGGAAGGAGAAGAAAGAAAAAGACAAAACAAAGAAAGCTTCCCATCATGTTTGGCTACTGCTTCTTGTTCTTCCATCAATGAGTAAATACTTGAACTTACTGTCATATATAATTTATTGCATATTAAGACAAAGAAAACACTTTTTTCTGTTAAAAGGTATCCAATTTTTCATAAAATGCTACTTTACTTACTGTATGCTTAAGACAAAAAATAATTAACCAAAAAAAAAAAAAGTAGAGCAACAATACTCTTAATTTTCAAAACATTCCTCCCAGGTCTACGCTTATTTCCCAAATTCTAGGAAGAGTTTTGTGCTGTTCATTCTCTCTGGGCATCAACTAATAGATGTACAGATCAAATTTCATAAACGCATTTTTTTATACCAACTCCTTACATAAGTACTGGGCAAAAAGTCAAACTGACCTGTGTCAGCACTAAAGGATCTGGCGGTAAAAATGAAACACAACCAGGTGAACACACATGAATTTAGTTCAGACATGTTGCAACTTCAGTGAACATTCAGAAAAAGTTATAGCACAGTTTAGGATTGTCATGTACAGTATGTGTAAGAGTATTGCTCAGACTTTAGGATCAGATGTGTTTATGTGTAACAAAGCATAAATACCCCTTTATGCTTAAGTAATTATTACTTCATATATTCATCTCATCTAAAATATAAGCATAACAGTGAAAATTAAAGCAAATTTGTTCTTTTCTCCATCATACTGAGCTAATGTGTGACTTGTCATTTGACAAATTATTTAACACAGCCACATTAAAACAAGCATCCTTTACCTGAGGATAAAATTTATTTTCTGTCAGTAAGATTTATTTTCTGTCAGTCTACAGTAGCTGTGGAGAGCTAATTGACTTGATGTTCTCATTTCTCCAGGAAGATCAGATCCCTGACATGACAGCTGAGAGCAGATGGACACTGCTGTGGAAGGGCACCTCACCATAGCTCCAGATTCTACTCAGCAAGCAGCTCAAATCCCTTTTGTGGCTCTAACCTAAATGCCTGTGTTGGGCTCTGATCCACCATCACTCTGATCTCACCATGATAAAGAAAAAAGGAAAAAAACTAGATCCATGAGGATTTTGCAGGAGAAACTGGGAGCTAAAACAATCATGGGCATAGCAGGCAAATTACTGTCTCATGGATGCCACCCTGGCAGTGTGCAGCTGCTTGGGAGCAATCGTCTGTGCAGGATCTTGATCTGCTGCTCACTCACTTATTGCTGCTTCATTATCCCACTCTAATCACGGGACTTAGATACCAAGGATTCTGCCTTAATCTTCCACTGATGTCCCTTTAATCATCCCATCAGCTCTGTGTGCACTGTAAGTCAGGTCACTCCATCTTCAGTGGGGTGGTGTTTCACCTTACACCCTTAGCTGAACAAAGTCAGCTGCACTTCAGCAGGCAAGTTACAGAATGCAATATTTATGGAGACCAAGCGACCAGTATGACAGGCTGCCAAGGCCTGATGGGCACCAGTACTATCTGTCATGTCCCTGGAGATGCTGCTTCTTACTGTTTCATAAAAAACATTGCTTTGGAACTGGCAGCTGATATTATTGCTTATCACTCAGTGTTTGCAAAACCACAAAGAGAATCTGACTCATAGTCATGTATGCTTGTGGCACTCCATTCACCAAAAACTAACACTTTAGCAGAAAAGGGAAAAAAAAAAGGAAGTATATAATTTATATTGCAGGATACCAAGTAAAAGTCAGGATGGCACACACATAAGCATTATGCTGCTTTATGTAGTCACATCACTTACCACAATGGTCTTGCATATCTTGACCAGAGTTCTTCAACATTATAAATAAATAGTAACAGGTATAAACTATTTATCTAAGAAACAAGTTTATATAATATCTTTTATACAGACTATGGTCAAGTTAGCAATTCTGATAGCAACTTTATTATTATGCAACTTGCACTTCCTCACTTAAAAAGTATTCAGCACAATACATAAGTTTATTGTTTTCCTAGAGACTTACTTTTGAGAACTGAAATCCACTCACAAGCCATCACTGTGCAAAACAGGTTAAATAAAGGTGTGTGAAATTGTGTGTAAGCAGAGCCACAGTTTTGTTGCTGCCATTGAAGAAAACAGAGGGACAAGTGGAAAAATATCATCCTCAGTAATAAGATTCCAAATGCCAAATTCAGTACTTTAGAATCATATTTCAAAAAGGAGACAATCCTGTGACTATAATTTAGGGTAAATTATGCTTTTTATGGGACAGCATAACCAGGATGGGGTTGTAATTCTCTGGTAGCACAACACTAACTGGGCAGGGATGTCATCTCCTGTCTCTCACTGCTGCAGAACCCAGCTCACCTGCCCCCATCTCCAAGATTACCACCACAGAAAGAAAAGTGATGAGCAGATTGCAAACACAGTTTTAAGAATGTAGCAATAAATAGCAACACTAAATGCATTTAAATAAATCACCTTCAAGTACATCCCTTTCCCCACTATGGCGTCTGCACAGCTCTAAAGCTAGTTTTTCCATTTTTCCCTATTTGTTACTAATCCTTTCAAAACCCCTTGTATTCAGCCCACATGAGCAGTTCTGTAATCAATTTCCACAGGATTTAGAATTCCTCCTTAAAATACATGGGGCTTTTCCCCAAGAGATGTAAAATAACCTCTGAAGCAACAACCAGTACATAGTGCCATCCCAAGCCTGCAGACAAACAACGGTTTTGCTGTGTTGTGCAGCTCCAAACTGGATTTAGGGATACTCCCATCAGGTTTGTTTCAGTATTCAGAGCCCCATGAGACCAGTAAAACTCTCAAGAGAGATGTGGGAAAATGATAGAGGCAGGATATTAAATTATTCATGGAGCAGAACCACAAGCAGCAATGGAGCCAGGGAGACCAACTGTTGGAATGTCCCCCTTCATACCCAGAGAAGGATGTTTTCCTCATCCTCCTCTTCACTCAGGCAAAACACATAAGGGCTTTCACATCTCAAAAAGACTCTGGCATCATAGACAAGCTCAAACTTCTATTACACTTGCCCAGTCAACTTGCCAGATTTCTCACCAGGCAACTGCCCTGGCCCTTGGGGTCAGTGACTGTCCTGTAAATCTGTCAAGCGCTAAAATATAAATATTGCAAAGTTATTATGGAAGGACAGTAGTGTCTTAGATGGTAATCGGGCCATGGAGAGATTATAACATCCACATTATGAGCACTAATCTCTGTGTAGCCTGTTCAAGACATGACAATACCTGCACTGTCTGATTAAAAGGCAGGTATTGAATAAATCATTCTTCTGTTATTAAAAAAAACCTGTTACTTCAAATAAATTTCAGAAAAGCCACAGAGATACTAAACAAAGGCATCAGACAGGGGTAACCAGCACAGATCAGCAGCATCTCAAGATGCAAAATGGGTCAGCTTCCTCAAAAACATAGCTGGAAAACTGTTGTCTTCTATATGTTTACCCTGAACGATATTGAAGAAGAGCTTCAGTTTTTCAAAACGAGCCTAAAGCAAATTCAAAAGAAATACTCCACCTCAACGTTATTCTGAAGTTCAATTAAAAGCTGAGTAAACAAAAGTTTAACAAACAATGGTGTGTTGAAAGATGGGAATAAAGAATTAAGGGAAGAACCAACACCTA
Source organism: Calyptomena viridis (assembly GCA_013390005.1). NCBI lineage: Eukaryota > Metazoa > Chordata > Aves > Passeriformes > Eurylaimidae > Calyptomena > Calyptomena viridis. The sequence goes on from WEIV01012179.1 coordinate 1,492,749, forward strand.
ATTTTCTTCTCTGCCCATTCTCTACTCAGGAATCAGGTTCACACCTTTAACACCATGTTCTACCCCTTCAGCATCAACAGTGCTCCTTACAAGGCCTTATCACACAGCATAACGTTGTGTCACCTATCCAAATGCATGCCTTTCATCTTGCTAAGGCTACTATTCACACCATCATTGAGAATTTTAATGTTTTCCCCTGTAGCTATTTCTTTACATGTAGCAAACTTTAATTGTTCTATGTTCACTGTCATATTCAGCTCTGCTACAAAAAATGATGCTGACAATGAAAACTTGCTTAAAAGCTGCTGGTGAACCAAAATACAAAGGGGGTTACAGGCTAACTGATAAAGTTCTGGAGGTGGGTGTAAAAGAAAGGCCTTGAAATGGAAAGTTCCCTGTAAAAAAAAAAAAAAAAAAAAAAAAAAAAAAAACAAAGGGAAGCAGTGAGTGAACATGTAGGAATCCCCAGTGAATGTAAAATTCAGTTCCATTTCCCAAATCCAGGGCTAACCCCTGGCTGAACAGCAGAGGGAATGTGTAGTGCCATGAAACCAAAGCTCCTTCAACAAAGGGCTGAAAAGTGGTATTAATTCTGTGCTGTATTTTAATCAGTAATATTTATACATACNCTCACCTGTCCCTGTAGCTGTGGCACCTGTACCAAGCACCCCCTACGATCTGGCAACTCATGTGCTTCCCTAAGGCAAATGGGACAAGTGTTTCCAAGCCTCTACACCTATGGGCAGTGCCCACTGGCAGGAAAAAGAAATGAGAACAGTATGAGGGATCCNCAACTAACTAGTGACATCCACTGCCACACCATACAAGAGATTTGTAAGACTGAAATATAAAATATAAGCATGTACACTGCTATTTGAACTAGTCAGCTTCAAAGCCCCTCCTCTCCTGAGGTGTTACTGTGGAGGAAACACTGATGAACTGAGGGGGAAGCTCCCTTTGCATCTCTGATGTCACTCTGATGTCTCTCACCTGTCCCTGTAGCTGTGGCACCTGTACCAAGCACCCCCTACGATCTGGCAACTCATGTGCTTCCCTAAGGCAAATGGGACAAGTGTTTCCAAGCCTCTACACCTATGGGCAGTGCCCACTGGCAGGAAAAAGAAATGA
>WEIV01012179.1:1495025-1515300 GCA_013390005.1 Calyptomena viridis
ATAAGCTTTGTGGAGTGGGAGAAAAAAAAAAGCCTTAAAAAGAAAAATTCCCTAAAAAAAAAAAAAAAAAAAAGAGATCAAGAACAGGGAACTGACTTTGTTTTTAGCAGGGAAGTAAGAGGAAATATCACAGAGTATACACAAAAATAGCAGTGTCAGCTAAGGAAATCACATTCTTTGATTTTGTTCTTAAGAACCTACAGGAGAAAAAGGCCTCAAGCACAACTATTTTTCTTATGTACTGCACAACTAACTAGTGACATCCACTGACACACCATACAAGAGATTTGTAAGACTGAAATATAAAATATAAGCATGTACACTGCTATTTGAACTAGTCAGCTTCAAAGCCCCTCCTCTCCTGAGGTGTTACTGTGGAGGAAACACTGATGAACTGAGGGGGAAGCTCCCTTTGCATCTCTGATGTCACTCTGATGTCTCTCACCTGTCCCTGTAGCTGTGGCACCTGTACCAAGCACCCCCTACGATCTGGCAACTCATGTGCTTCCCTAAGGCAAATGGGACAAGTGTTTCCAAGCCTCTACACCTATGGGCAGTGCCCACTGGCAGGAAAAAGAAATGAGAACAGTATGAGGGATCCAGACTGGGGTTCTGCCTGCACAGCAGGCATTTTCTGCTCTGAGGTTTTAAACGCAAAAATTTTAACTCTTTCAGGATGGAAAAGGAAGATGGGAAGCAAATCTGTGGTAAGGAGAATTGCAATATTTTTCAAATTTCCAAAATTTGAAATCTCTTGGAACATAAACACTCAGTTTACAACATCAATGGAAAACAAATAATTTGGTTTCTTGTTTAAGGTTGGATCTTCATACTATTTTACCCTAATTTAACATTTTTAGGCATTAGTAATTTTTCAGGTATAAAAGGGATCAATACAGCTTATTTCATGAACACTGGTTAATCATGATTGGCACAAAACAACTGTTTTCCTGTTCAAAAACACTGACCACATTAACTATACACTAATTAAAAATTTACTGCAGCATTAGCACAGAAAAGTCTCACAGAAATCACTAATACAGTCAAACGAGGGCACAGACCTACTGTGCCTGCACAATAATGTCTTTCAAATTAAATATACCAGCCTTTTCACATTTCCCTTTGAAAGAATGGAGCAATTCTGTAATTAGGATGTGCTAACTCAAATGTTTGTGCAGTTTAACCTTTTAAATAAAAACCATGACTGCACTTGACACATGCAGGCTGTGCCTGCCTTTCCCTTTTCCTCGGAAGCCGAGCACAGCCAGCCATCCACAGAGCTGTAACAGGAATGTGTTTGCCCTCTGATTTATAAATTAAACGCATGACCACACTCAGAAAAACAAGCTAAAACGAACACACTTAATAGTTTCTTTAATTAACACTTTGATTAACAGCTGCCAGTTTATCTAAGGGCCTGACAGGACTGCAATGGGCTGTTTAAGCTTTGATTGCTATTTTCCCTCTCACAGTCTCCCCATCCGAGCTGTGGCTTCAGAGAGCTTTGGGGGATTTTCAAGTTTCTGCAAGGAAACAACTCAGGAGCAGCGTCCTGCTCCCGTCGGGTACTCACAGGGCAGCTCCGGAGGGGCGCGGAGCGGAGCTCCTCGGTCTGTCCCTGTCCCTGTCCCGCCCGCCCGCCTTTGGAGTCCTGCCAAGCAGCTCCGGTGACATTTCAGAAGGGCTCACGGGGCCGCTTTGCAGCGCTTAATCCCTCGCTGAGAGATTATCCACGTCGCGCAGCAGCTCCGCCGAGGCCCCGCGGGAATGCCACCGTCCGGGGGACACCTCGACACCGGAGCTGCGGGCTGGCCTCGGGCACCCTGCGGCAAACAGCTGCCCCCGGAGCTCCCAAAGCCTCAGCTTTACCCACAAACCCGCTGCCGGGGACGGGCCCTGGAGCCGCGGGGGAGGCGTCGGCACCGGTCAGACACAGCCACGGCGTCAGGCCGGGGGGATGCTCTTGGGATTCCCACGGAGAGCCGCCAGCGGCTCCGCGATGATTCCTACAGCAAACCCGCTCATCGCCCACCAACCCACGCTGGGCTGGTTCCCCTGCACCTGCATCCCCCAGCCTGGGGACACCCGCCATCGGTGGCCCTGGGGACACGGCCCCTGCCACCCCGGCAGAGGACCACTGGACACTCCCAGTGTGCTTTTCCAGCAGAAGAAATTCACTCCAGTATTTACCGTCCTGAACTTCCAGACAGCTCTCCACACCCTAAATCTTCAGGCTCTGAGGTCTGACTGTCAAGGTCTGATTTCTACCCGAAGCCAGTGCATGGATAGTAAAAGCTAATTTTTACCAAATTAGTAATTTCTGGACCCTTTCTTAAATAATCACTTAAAAAATTACAATGTATCTGCTGAAAAAAGGAATAGGAAGAAACAGCTCACAGCTTTTGCTCTGATTTAAGTTACCATAATCAAAGCTGAAATTTCTGGTCCTTCCTCACTTATTGAAATACACATGAATCAATTTTTAAAACCAAGGAAATCACTTTATTACTAAAATAAGTTTGCCAAGAAGAGAGGCAGCCAGCTTGTACAAACACCTTTGTGTATTAGTATCAGTGTGTTAGCATATCACTTTCATTTCACCAAGAAGGGTTAAACAGAAGGGAGCACCATTTCAGCAGATTAGGTTTTGTTTGGGTTGGGGTTTTTAATCTTTATTTAAAGAAACATGTAGAAACCTGGAAGCTACTGGTCCCCTTAACAAACTTAGAAATTAATACTAAACCCTAAACCACAAATACTAATATTCTTCCATCTATGCACTCAGAATATGAGACAACAACCAGCTCCTCTGTGGCTCTGAATTTCAAGAAGTTGACAGCTTATGTCACCTACCCATTAATTGTTAAGGACAACTCAGGAATACAAAGACATTTCCTTGGATTATGCTGTTTTTAAAACACAACTCCTTCCATTGCTAAAATTAGTACCAGAGGCAGGCATGCTTTTGGAATATTTGCTTCTATTGTACACTCTCCTACTTCACACCCCTAATTAAAACTGGGTAAGTCTCCAAGAGATTTTAGTGGTTCACAAAATTCTTGACTTCAAACTACTATGTGGGGAACCAGCACTGATGCATTTGTCTTAAAAACTAGAATTCATCCTTCTTTAGTCTTTGATTTGGCCCAGTCTCATTTTAGCACCAAGAGGGCAAGCAAGTTCTATTTTGTTGCTTGTTCCACAAATAAACTGACCAAGATCAGTCAATTTAATTCTCACATGGAACAATACAGAAAGCTGTCTTCCTTCTGGGTAAGAGCAAGGACAAAGAATCCAACTGCTAGGAAACCCCCCAGCAGCTGGGCATCAAGGCAGGAGCTGGAATGGAAGGGAGAGCCATGACGGGACATTCACATGGGGAGGGAACAGCCACAGCCCATGAGAAGGCACACAATGGCAGAGAGAATGCAATGGGATTTTCTGCTTGCTTAAGTTATAGCAGCAGCATATATGCCAACTGTCTCAATCTGTGCGTTTTTATTTACTATTTTCCAGTGTCCAAAGGCTTCTGAGTAACATTATGCAGTAAATATTTACAGGGTTTCACCTTGAAATGGATTGTGCATGTGGCACAGTGAAATCACATGCTGTCAGTGTACTGTGACAAATGCAAAAGTAATTTTACTTAACGTAGAAAAAGCAACTCATTACATAAGGCAATGAAATTAGGAAGCCCTTTTCCTGGTATTAAATATTGCAAGCAGTTTTAAGTCTTATTTTCTATCAACACTACTTAAAGTCATTAAAAAAAAATCCCCAAAACACCAACAACATTAGATTCAATATAAACACTTATGCCATCAATTAATACCCGAGTTCAGAGGCCTAAAATTAGCCTTGCAAGCTGTGATAATTCACTGCACAGATCCACACACAAAGGCACACCCACCTGCACACCACTCGCTCCCAGGGAACGAGGCTGCACTGAGGAGACTCCTGCTCTGACATCAGAAGCACAGCACAGGCAGGGCAGGAGGGGGAGAAGCATTTTGATATGAATCACTTCAAAGAACCTAATTTCCAGGTCTTTGGTGTTGCACAGTTACCCAAGAGGGACAACTTGCATTGTGTTGGAATTGCAAAAAATTTTGTCCATTGCAATGGAAGAAAGTTTGCTTTCTACTGCTCCAGGAAATGTGAAGAACAGTGTCAACTCCTTCCTTTCTGTATTTCCTCAGTGAACACACATAATACAAGAAGATATTTATATAATTGGTGATATTATCACTATACACACAGAGAATAGCTCCCTTGTATGAATGAGTATTGCAAAATGTTAAGAAATGGAAAACAAACAAACAAGAACAAAATAAGGGGAAAAATAATTCTACAATCTGAAGTATTCTGCAAATTTTGCATTGCAAGGAAATTCTTAAGATTGGCTATAGAATTTTTAATCTTTTACTTACATTACATTTCTTGTCTGATTTTGTAAAAAGATATTAATGCAGCTCTACCATTCTACTTGTCTACATTCTAGTGTTCTGTATTTTGAATTAGGCTCATTTTAAGAAAACCAAAGAGCTGGATTTCAGATGGCACCTTCCTCCCACTCTCCTCCTAGGAGATGTCCTAAAGACATGGGGTTTACCATTAGCATTAAAATAAGTATTCAAAGAGCAAAGGTAGGACCTCTTGCTGCTCTTAGAGAAGGAAGGCAGGAAGAGCTTTGCTGGCTGGTCATCCTATGCACACTCCAGCCAGCTGTGCCACGTGCATGTCATTAAATTGGCAGGCAAAAAAAAAAAAAANACGTGACATGAAACCTGAAATATATATCTGTGCACAGAGCAGGAGGTGCTGCAATGGGAGAGTGATGGCAAAACACACAGGACAAAGCCACAGACAACCAGGGTTCATTATCTCACTGCACATGAAAACTCACTTATCCTCTCTCAAAAGTCAGCAATCTCTGGCACTAATTTCACAACAACTTTAAGCTGGCTGGTGTGAGCTAATACTGCCATGGCAAAAAGCATTCCTGCCCTCTCCCCCAATCCTGACCACTCAGTCCAAGCCTTTGCACCATCTGCTCTCTCCATAACAAAGAGCAGAACCATCCTCTCAAAGGCCTGACAGTCTTACAAACCAAACGCCTGCTTGTGCCAAAGCTGGCAATTAACTGAGCGAGGACTAACGAGAATTAAACTGTGATGTGATCTCAGGGAACAGGCTGGAGGCCTAAGCAACTCGAGATGACAGAGGACTGGGTTGTGAGCTGCAGTAATTATGAGTTTGCCAGTTCCTAGAAGCTTTGGGGTACACATAATAAAAAATTAGACTTCCAAGGAATTTCATCTGATTGATATCAACACAGCATAAGCTGGGCTTCCTTACACTGCTGTCTGCTTATGTTTACATATAGTACTGTCTAGGATGATTTTGTTGTAAATATTTTTATTTAAAGAGATTGTTTGGTTACTGGCTACTATTATTATTCTTCCTGGAAGGAAGAGAATGATGGGCCTTGTGCCAACACCAAACTTCTTAAAGTTGATCCATTGAGAACTCCAGCGTGGTTACTTGGAAAACTGACTTTGCTGCTATAGGGGGTGCACAGGAAGAACCCCACCATGTGCCCATGTGACACCACAAAACCAGCCTCAGAGAAGGGTGTAGCAAATTCATATAAAAAGTAGTGTTATTGCCTTGTACTCAGGGTCTTCTGTGCCTTTTTTAGACCCAAAGCTGGAAAAAAGTGCTCTGAAGTACCACCTTTAATTAAACTCCCAGAACCTCCAGAACCACAAGGCAATAGATTTTGAAATCTATGGTTTTTTCTCTATAGCAGTTGCCACCTTGGAGAGTGTCTTACATGATACAGAACAAAACAACATATGGGGCAAGATTGCTGGTTTTGGTGTTTTCTTTTCTTTTCCAAGTAGGCAAGCTTAGAAGTTCCTCAGGTTTCAGAAAATTGGAGCAAGTCCAGAATAAATGGATGACTGAGTATAGAGGAACAACTTGTCAGGCTTGTTGGTGCACAATCAAGTGACAGCATTTTATGCCTTAGTATCAACTCCACTTACACAACATGCTTGTTTATACCTGAAATACAAAATATAACTGCTACTCACTTAGCACGTGTGTACACACAGAGAGAAGGTTTCAGTATAGAATGATGTCATTTCCAGGGACTAAAATCAGAAAAGGACATTTAGTACATTAGATTTCCAGCGTACAGCCACACCTATTGTGGATCACTGCCACCTGGACAACTGGGACAGGGCAGAGGAAATAGCAAACAGCCCAGGAGCTCATCAGGGCTTTCAGCACATCCTAACTGTCTGCCAAGCCTCCAGCCTTTGAGTACATTCTTGTGGTCACAGAAAAACGGGATGAGTATGGCCCTAAAGGTCAGTGCCCATCCTCAGTCTCAACACTGACCAAGCCTATGGAGTGTTGGACTGAGAAAAGAACTGGCACTACTGAACTCAAGTGATATTAGCTGTCATTCTCAGTCCGTGGCAAGCAAGCAAGCAAGCCTTGCAATACTGTGCAGATACATAAGTTTATATATTTTCTATGGCTATTAAAGTAGCCCCAGGTATTTTTAGAAGCTGGCTGGTGGATTGCTTTGTGAACCACATGATGACCTTTGGTCAAAGAGTACATGGCACTGTGATGGGGAGGGGACTGAACTGCAGCAGTTTAAAAACCTTTCCTCTGACCTTAGAGGCCAGGGAAGGGCCAGTGTGGCATCTTTCCAGGCATATACATGGTTACATGTGGCTTGTCAGAGGCTGTAAGCCAAAATGAAACTGAAGAAAGTGAGTGTTAGCTAGTTCTATGCCAATGATGAGCAGGGCCACAGCTTTACAGAGTACTATAAGACTTCTCATTATCATCTAGAAAAGTGAAAGAAAACAATTACTTCAGTACGTCCACCCTAATACAGAAGAAAACCAAAATGCTTAGCCTACAAACTCAAATGAAGACACACAGTAACAAGAGATGGCCAATTTTCCTCTTAGCAATGACAGGAGCCACGACTTCCTGTGAATACCTACAAGCAACAAACAGCTCTTAAAATTCTTAATGTGTATCCAAAGAAACTTCTGATCAGCTCAAAATCCAGCTCCACAAATAATCCACAAATATCAGAAAGTTTCAGGCTCAAGGGTGCCCTGAAAGGGGCACGCCTACTACCTAATGCACAGAATTCACCACAGAAACCAGGGCTTTTCCCAGAGCCAGACATGACAAACAGGTTCTTTGCAACCAGCAGGGTCACACAGAGAGGACACGGCACAAAACCACTTCTGCCTGGCAGAGGGAGAAAAGAAGGTGATGTGGTTAAAAGAGGCTTCCTTTCAAAAAAGCTACTTTGTATAGAATTGTGAGTTCAAGGTTTTCTGACAATCTTGCCAAACAACGAGTTATGTAGGAATTGCTTCATCTCTCCAGGAGCATGGTCTAATTGCATCTTTTACAAAGCAGTGCAGAGAGTGAGTGTCATACCAATCTGGGCAACTCGTTATCTGGGGAAAAGGGAAGAGAAAAGAGGACAAGAATCTCTTGATGATTCTTCTTTCTCTAATACAACTTGGGAAAACAAAATATAATTGCAGCCTTTTGTGGCTGGCAGCTCTCTCAGACATGGCAGGACTTGCATGAGGCAGCAAAATAGGCAAAGTTTATCAGGAGTTTACACATTAGACACACTGATGGCTTTTTCTCCTACATCATTTTGCTATTGTTCAAAAGATTAACCTATTGCCCTGCTGCATGACAACTGGAGGAACATCTACATAAATTATAGAGTAAAAATATTGATTTTCTATGCAAACACATTATGTTTTTGTTTCATCAATAGGATATAATAGGGTTTGGAAGTATTTTGGCTGTTACTGCCTGAGATAGCTAATCATGGTCTATTAGTCAATAATAGTATTGCAGAGATGTAAGATTACCTATCATATTTATCTATTTCTGTTTATTTTCTACATTTAAAAAAGATGTCTGTAATTGTTTCACATAGTTATGGAGCTCTTACAGAGCTGGATACTGCCTGATCCATGACTGCTACTAAAAAGCTGTTTGAATCTGTTATAGGTAAACACAACACAACATTTAGGAATCTGAACTGACTTACAGGCCATTTATATTACATGGATATAGTTATTTAGTGTGAAAACTGAATTAACACTAACAAGAAGCCTAAAAAGTTGGCACTAATTGTGCTCTTTTGAAAGTGAATTTCAGCCTGCAATTTTTTTTTTTATTTATTACATAAATCATGTGGTTATTGATTGCTATTCATCAATGAACTTGCAGGTTTCATTGTATACAAAGTGTTATCCTTTCTGGTAATATCTTCTGGTAATATCTTAAACCCACAGTTTCTAGACTTTACGAGTATCACGTGTTAGATTTTAAGTATATTGTATTGCTTGGAAGAAAAAAACCCTCAAAGCAGTATTATGTCAATACCTGCAAACTTGTTTTTAAAAAGCCAGCAAACTGATGATTAAAAATGAGTAAATAACAGGTGAAAATTACTTGACGTAGTACCCAATTAAAATAGGCAGCAGCTACTATAAACAAAATTTTGTTGATTTCTTTTAATTTGGTAAGAAAAATACTGTCTCAAGTTTTTAAAAAAGTGCAACTCTTACATGGTTACATTTTGGAATGCTGCCTACTTTTCCTGAAGCAGCAGATTAAGAAGTTCCTATAAAACACTGCTTTTGTGTAGGTCCAGCATGGATAACTGTCTTCTATTACACTAACTCCTCTTTTCTCCAATTGTAGAGAAATGGGGGGGCATTCCTCTTACTGCAAAAGCTGCTGAAGGCTATACATACACCCTACTCTCTAAAAAAATATTGTTTACAGTACAGGAAAAAAGAATTTTTAAATAAACTTAAGTCCAGCCAGATAAAAAACAAAAGGGATGTATAAGAAAACAAAAGATGACCCACTAATAAGTGCACATGCATACAAACCTATATATCCATCTCTTTCTTCTCTTGATGGTCAGTGCCTGATAAGACAGGAGATGTGCCTTAAAAAGGACACACTGTTGTTCCCCCATCCCCCACCAAAATGTGCAAAATCCAAAATGCCATGACATTACACAAACCACATTTTGGCATTGCTGCCAAAACATTAAGAGAGGAAAAGCTAGTGAAAAAGCTTTTGTTTGTTTTGCCCTGTTTGGCCTCTCCTCCTTTCTTCCACTTTTCCCCCTCGTTACAGAGTAATAAAACCAGCACTGTACCTACTTCATTCTCCCTCCTCCAAGGTCATTTTCTCCCACCTTCCTTATTTAGCTTCCTCCTTATTGTCTTCATCTATTTCTTTTTAGATGTATTCTACTTACGTTCTTTGTTTTACATTTCCCTTTTTTAGCTATTCCACATTGTCTTCTCTTTCACACACACCCAACCCAGACTGCAAACCACTTAATTTCAGCCATGCTGAGCCAGGTCTGCCAAAGCTGCCATCCCCCTTCTGCCTGGACAAGCTGGGCACTGCTGGCCCAGCCAGGTACTGCACAGCTGCTGGGAGCACTGGTATCTTAGCAAAAAATTAAGGTAATTGATGGTTACCAATGAGATTTCCTATCTGACATATGAAGCTGTGCTTGCAGAGAAAAAGAGACTACTCCAAATGCAGCAGTTGTTCAAGAGTCTGATGCTGGGATGAGAGGGTACAGACTGTGCAACTGGAAACTATGTAATCCCATGGAAAAAATAAAAAAAAAAAAAGGCAAAAAGCACCAAAATTATTTTCTTCGTGACAGTTCAATACTCAAAATGATTTTATGAGCTTCCCAGAATACTTCTCCCTGGAATCACAAAGTGCTGTGGTGTTCATCTGAGGTTTGGAGTTCTTGGAATAATCTATGCAGTTCATGGGACTTCTCCCCAGAAAATAAATGAGAAAGTCCTTATAAATAATTGATCTACATGTGGTTAGCTTGTGAAATCAAACTACTCCTAACCCCACCCTCCAACATCAAGTTTGTATCTCCATGGCTCTGACACATTCCTGTCTCTCCTCCACAACAGCAGAAATCCTGCCCATTTTTACTCTGATTTAGGCTTCTTGCACCTCCCCAGCTCTGAAAAAGTTTGCAGCTTCGTTCTTCTGCACTCAGCTTAGGAGGTTGTGCCAGACCCTGTGTGCCCATGCAGTGTGTGCCACCTCCTCTGGCCGGGCTCCAGCCTGGAGGAGTGGCTTGGGTGTTAGAAAGAGCCCTTGTAGCTGTGAAGGAAACCTTCCAAGGATGTGGAGCACATAAGCTGATGCAGAACAGCCTTCCCTGAACCTGCAGAAAATCTGAAACAATGGTTGGGAGAGCTGTGCCCTGCTCCACGTGCTGTTTCATCTCGCAAAATGAGTTCTGAGTGATGAAGTTTAACGCTGACTTTTTGACTGGTTAACTCTCTCATTGTCAAGGATTTCTAATTGTAGACCTGATGCAGCTATCCCAGCTGGCTTCTTCCAAAGTGAAGCTGTAGTCAAATACACTCAACAGCCACTTTTTATTGGAACTACTTATTCTCTTCAGATCTTCCATCTACTGACCAACTTTCTCCCTCTTGCTGAACAACTATTTTTGTGACAGTGAACATGGCACTGCTTCCTCTTTCCCCACAAAGAAAAATATCTTTGTTTTTCTTTCTTTCCACTCGTTCTTCTCCATCAATGTTTACCTTGAAAAGCAAGTAGTCAGTCCCAGTTTCCAAGCAAATATCTAGCAAGGAGATCACTGTAAAGGAGCAGCGTATTCATGGAACTCTTGCATAATTTTGTATGTCAGACTTGGTATAAATATTTTAACATTTTAGTAAGAGCAGAATGAAAAAATGTATTTTCTCTTCAGACAGTATTAAACCACTAGGATTTTTGCATCTCTGTATTTTGCTATGGCAGAACATAATGAAATTCCACTCACACTAACCAAAGGTAAGAAGAGCCTAAAGCAAACCCAAGCACTATAAAAGTAATTTTTTTAGTATTTTAGTGCACACGGTGCTGTAGTGAGAATAAAATTACTTACACGGTAAGCAGTAAACTGAATAATCAGTATCTTTAAATCTGAATATCACTTTTTTTCCTTAGCTGATACTTTAAATTGTTTTATCTCTTCAACCAGAGCTTGACAGATCTGTGTACCCACAAAAAAGGAGGAAGTTTTACTAGAAAATTGCCATCAACTTCTCAAGCAGACTCCCTGTGCTTTCATGCAATAAACAAAGACCACAGCCATTCCACTTACAAAAATAACCTTCTGCATGTGAACCGTTTGTGATGTTACAACAAACCACAGTGCTCTGTAAAAATCTGCATGGCACATCTGGTATTCAGCTAATGGCTTTGGGGTGCACATTTCAAAAGCTCAAAATACATTTACAGAGTTTCTTTCCAAGTTGTAATATTTTTATTTAAAAATTACTAAATAGCCGGCTGAAACTTTTTTCCCCCTTCTGAAATGAATCCTGTGCTGACCTCTGAGCCCATTCCCTTCTGTGAATATGCCAAGAAGATTCTTGCAAAAGCTACAGAATTTCACATTAAACTAGTTGCTGCTAGACCCAGAGACTAAGATCCAGCTGCTGGAACCTGCACTCTGTGAGCTACTGTGAGAGGACTGTGCATTTAAACAGAAGCTGCTGAAGCTGCCAATGATAATTTGTTAAATCATATACATTGACTCGAGCCATAATATGCCAAATGCCACCTGTGCATGTTTGGCAATATGCTTGGCAGATTGCTCCAGCACATCTGTGACACCACAGCATAGTCAAGTTTTATTTCAGTTATTAGACTACTACAGAAGATTACTGACACCCAAGAAAATTCTTACAATTTATACAAAACCTTTTCATGCTGCTTTAAAATGACATGAGTGAACAGTGGACACTTAATTACTGAAACAAATTGCTTCCTGCCAAAAGTATGCAGCCATAATGAAGGCTTATCCCTCCAAAATGTGGATGAGTTCAGGCAATCTCCCATGAGGAAAAAAACCACACACAGAAAAATCCCTAAACAACAAACACCCCAATCCTCAGGTCCAATGGCTTTGGAACAAGATTCAGTACATTCCTTTCTTATCTGCTTCAAATGCTGCCTTATACAGACACTTTTATCTTTGACGTTGTAATCCACGAATCCATGCTAAACACACTCTATTCTAAACAAGTAGCATCTGCACAACTTTAATATTTTTAAGTTTTATTTTTCAAATACTGATGTCAGGTTTTTCGGAACAATTAGTTGCTGCCAAATTTAACAAAAAGAGGGTACCACAAATTTTTATTCAATTCATGGTATGTCAGAAGAACCCAAATATGTACACTGCAGAGACTGTAATACTTAAATTACATATGATACATATCTAAAATACAACAGCATATTGAGATAATTGGGATAAATGATCTGTTAACTAAGATCACAAGTATCACATTCTCTCCAATTCCAAGCACTTAACACCACCACCCAAAAACACCTTACGACTCAGCAAAGTGAAAACCTGCTAACTATAGGTGAGTAGAGCCCCGTTTGAGGGAAGAAGCAGCACAGTGATACAATTAGATAAAGGACATTCCTGAAAGACCTCACACTGACTTGCAGGATGCACCCAAGTAAGTAACACAAGCAAACATCTCTTTCTCTACTGCCAGGATCTACTGCTCTCTAAGGTTGTGTGATGACTTCTCCATTCCCACCTCATAACCTTCTAGAAACCACAAAAGATGGGCAGATCTGTATTGTTGTCCCATTTCTCAATCCTATGCTTCAGGTTTAAACAAGCACTGATTGGAAACTGAAATGTTGCAGCAATTCCCCACCAGCTCATGGGGCAGCAGCAGCAGGCAAAGCTCCTGGAAGTTGCTCACCTTTGCCACCAGGACAAACCCATGGAAGTTAATCAAAACACTCAACATAGCTTTTTAATGACTCAACAGCCCAACACACTGTCATCATCTCTTTCCTACACGAACTGTATTCATGGTTTTCACAATCACTACATGACTCACAGGCACTCTCAGTTTAGGTTTTACAGGTAGCCTTCATTATTATTGCTGAGAGTTTAACCCTACTTTGTATTTACGGAAACCAAGGCACAGAGGAAAAACAACTATGGAAAAAAAAAAAAACCAGGAAAAATTAAAAGGAAGAAAGTCCACACATCTCTACATTGATGCTACTTTGACACTGCTGAGCTCTCTCCCTGAGCCACAATCCCAGCCAGGGCTGAGAAGCAGCTCTTCTCAGCCAGGAGGCTGATAACCACAGGGAGATGTGATAAACCCATGGAACAGCTGAAATGCCAATGAAAGGTCACACAGCCCAAAACCCAGGGCACTTCAGGGTTTCCAAGAACAACCTGAAATAACTGTTGTGATGGATCCCTCAAAGAACAACCCCTCAGTGCAGTGCAAGAACTGATCAAACATGTCTTCGTGGGAAGGAGAGAGAAGAGAAATCAAAAGGACACAGGCATATCCTGCTGTCTTGAGGAATATGACAGCAACTTGGCAGGGCAAACTCATTTTTACTGTAAGAATTTATACATTAAGGGAGGAAAGTGCAAGGACTTAAGAAATACACCTGATAAAAATACAGAGGGAGGTTCTGCGTGGCATGAAAGCCGGAAAGGCTGGCACATGATCATACAGAGTGTAGAGAAATACTCCAGCTGGAGAAAAACACTGTGCTTTCTCAGAATAGGTCATCATGATAAGTGATCCCAGGTGCTTCACCCACAAGACTCAATGCCTGAACATTGTATCTTCTCTCCATCTTTCACCTCTGAGCTGATCTTGAGTCATCCAAGGAAGATGCTGATACCATGAAAGCATAGCCATTCAAAAAGCAGCAGCAAGAATAAAAGCAATAAAGGGCTTCAATCACTTGCCCAGTCCCCTAAAGGAAGGAGCTGGGATCTGACAGAGAATTTGTCTCTAAACAACTCTTTCTTAGCTGGCTGGCCTGCCCCTGCCCCACGATGTCCCAGCAGCACTGACACCCTATGCCAAGTGGCTAAAGCCCTTAGAGGTTAGAAAAAATGCACAGGCAACCTTGAGATACCTCACTGTATTGGATTGCTATTAAAAACCAACCTGCACGTGGTGTTATGCCTATCAATTTTACAAATCAATGCCAGTAATATACCAATAGTATAGAATAAATTATTAAAGTGGCAATTCATACCTCAAAGGCAGCTTGGATTGCCTCAACAAGTGGAATTTAACTTTGAATTAGTATCTTTTCTATTCAAACCCACAAAACAGAAAAGTGTTGGTTACATATACAAATCTGATCTGTATCAATAAAGTATTTTACCAAGAAAGGGTGAAATATTTTAATGAATAAGGTTATATTTAAATATAAGTCCAACTACTTATGGTCCAGAGAAAAAAGCCAGAATATGTCCTAGAATGCACTTTCAGCCTACGTAGTTAAGTAGTTTATCACAACCATGCTTTGGAAGAAATTAATTAGCTCATTAGGTTTAGCTAATAGTTTATTTAGCCTTCCGTTGACAAAAGAAACATTTTAAAATGGCATATTCTACTACTTAAGAAAACAAAATCCCACACGACAAGTTTCAAAGAACACCAAGTACAAGCAACACACACCACCAAGAGCTGTAAAATATTTTAAGAGTTTACTATGTCTCTAGTAACAATTAAAAATAAAAGACCCTAAGAACAATACCAAAAAATAAAGCTTCATTGATGCACTGCAATTTTTCAGAATCTGATAAAGTAACCTCCCCTTTATCAATCCTTGAAATAATATCACCAATAAAAAATTCAATTCAGGGCAAACTGACTGTGATGAATTCAAAGGGTGTTTTACTTTCCTGTTATCATGATGGCATACTTTTTGTTTTAAAACAACAGTGTGTTTTCAGGACTTCAGTGATTTCCTTCTCCTGAGCTACACTGTTTATAAAAAACCCCAAACAACAACATTGCCTGGTAATCAGTCATGTGCCATATTTATCAGCTTTCAAATTCAGTTTCCTAAAATGAGGGACAACCACATAAGATTTCAAGAATGGGAAGGTAAAAGGCCTTGAGAGCTTGTGCTACACAAAATCAGCAAGTCAGCTTTCTTACCTTTCTGGGACTATGACTTTGGCAAACTAAGGTCCCTTAATGATGCTCACTCCACCCAAGCCTGTTTTTCTCATCAGAATGACCCCGCCTGTTTCCTCTGCACGACACAGCCCGCACTGAGCCTCCTCATTGTTCAGAATGGACTTAAGAAATTTCTATCCCTTCCTTTTACACTTCTCCTAAGGTATGAATCTGCCACTGGTATAAGGTTTGCGTTAGAGAAAGTTTTATGTTTAGAGATCACACTCCTACACAGCGATACAGAATGGAAACATTATGTTAGTATTTATTACTATTACAATATTTTCCATACCTTCATTTTGTAGTTCCCTGCTCACCCTGTCCCTTTTAAATTGCAAGCAGTGCTTACAGAAGAGTCTGAATTAACTCCACATAAGTCTAACACCAGTACAAGCAGCATTACAACATACTAGCTTTTCATGTCCATGCTCAAGAACAAATGCTGCACCTATTCAGCTCTTGAAGTGCTTCTTCCATCTGCCTATAAAGCTGTCACCACAAATACAATACTGGTTCCTACAGACAGATACCTGTTTGTCAGACAGTATTTGGATATCACCTGCTCATTTCAAAGACAACTTCAAGTGTCTGTAGCTAATCCACAGCTCTCCATCACCACCAACCTGAGCCAGTTCCTGGTATCACTGACCTCAAGGTGGAATATTCAATATGCCATCACTCAGAACTGGGTATCAGCCAGTCCTCCCCCATAAATTTATTTTTAACTGTCAGAATCCATTTAATATGATATTTTAGAAGGACTTATTGGACATCTTAAACTGATATTCAGTGACAGGTGAGGAACCACACTGGCAAGGGGTGGACTTGCTCTTGGCTAATAAAAAGTAAAGCTGATGCCCTTCTCTTCTGGCTCCCAACAGCTCTACAGACTTATATCCACAAAACTGTGGGGTTAATATAAAAAAATAAATTAGTATAGACATGTACAGAATAACAAGCAAACTAGTGAGAATTATGACACACAACTTATTGGGATTCTTCTCCGAGTCACACTGGAAGGAGAGGGCTATAATCCATAAGGCAACATAACACAAAACCAAGTGAGAGGTACAAAGAATACGAAGTTCACCCTCTGCACATCATAGAAAGACCCTTTATCAGTCTCAAGGAAGCAGAAGCAAGTATATCTTTTCTTGCCAAAGGGCTCAATTATTTAAGAAGCAAGAAAAAGCCTCTCCTGTTCTCAATGCTGGAAGATGTTCCCTGCCCATATCCAGCATCCTTGTAAATACCAAGGCAATCACTGCACTGGGCTACAGAAAAGAGAACACTACAAATACATGCACACAGAGGGAGGAAGGAGTAGTTCAGAAGATGCTCCGTCCATCTTTTTTGCTAGCATTTGGTCAGAAAACATCTCATGAATTTCTCAAGGAACAAAAAGCTGAACACCAAAAACCTCCCATCCAAACACTGGCATGAAATTGTTTGAAGTTAATTTCTAGTCTTCAGAGGAGCATGGAAAAGCAGAACTGCCAACCTCCCCCAGTCAGGTTTGTAGGAAGTAACTGAGCACTTGCACTGGCACAGCACTTCACATTTTCTCAATCCTCTATAAATACTGGCCAACCAACACAACAAGAGCTTCCTCACACAGTTTACATACAAAACCATTAGACCAGTAAGACAAATACAAATTGATACTTCTGAAAATAAATAAGCAAGCTTACTGGTTATTGGAAGCTTACTATGTTTTACAAATTTTGTATGTTTGGCTTCCAGCTCAAGTTCACAGTTGACATGTATAAATCTGTATAAATACACAAGGAGGAATGACACACAGACACAAACACTACACATACTGGCTGTGAAATACACTAGGTATGTCATTCTGAACCTGAACTGTATGGATGTAGCATTTCAAGAAAACATTAAAAAATTAAAAATTATCTTTATGTAACTGCATTACAATGTATATAAAGTGATCAAACATAGGTTATATTCTTTGACATTTTTTATAACGTAATGATCTATGTACCATCAATTTAAAAAAAAAATTGCCAGGCTTAATCCTGATTTAACCTCACCCTTAATTATTAAAAATAGTTAAGCACTTACCATAATGTGATTGAAATGCCTGTGGTTTTACGACCTGATTACAGTGGTTACACATCACCAAATAGAAATCATCATGAGCCGGGCAAAGACCAAATATTGGCATATCTAAAAACAAAAAGACAAAATGGCATCTCTCAGCTGCTGACAATTATTGAAAAACAGTTTAATTACAGAGCCATGACACTAGTGTTGAATCATAATTTTAAGACATTTGTATCAAATTTGAAAATGAGGAAAAAAGAGCATATAATGTAATAGATAATTTTGTGCTGGAGTATTACAAAAGCAAAAATCTTCCTACAAAGATAAATGTAAAATGAGCAATTACTTGTAGAAAACATCTATTAGAAAACCGATTTAAGACCGATTATCTTTTACCAGATGCAAGAATGTAATAAAAAAAGACTGACTTCAATTGACAAACACAACCTAAGAGGGGATGTTTTATGTATTCTGAAAGGGGTTTGGATTTTATTCCAGTATCATTAAATTAATTCAGAAGTGAACTTTATTTTCTATTTAATTTTTTTAAACCATTTTAACCACACAGTCATTTACCAGGCAGTATTACATGCCTAATGGTTTTATTTGTTTAACAGTGCATTATAGTCCAGCCATCTGCCACCAGAGATCCATGTAACAGCTACACAGGAGAGAGAACCAGAGATAACAGTATGTCAGAGCATGTGTGGATTTTGGAGATAACACACATACTTGTAGACTTTTACTAATAAAATTAGTTTATACAATTTTGTTTTTAAGAATACAGGTTCTTAAGAACATATTTAACAGTTATAACTGCATTCAGAGACTATTGGAGCAATAAATATTGTATTTACTACACAACTTAAGGGTATATTACATTTATATAATTAAAAATGTTATTCAAGCATTAAAAGACAAAAAAATAGGAAACTGCAGACATAATACATGGCTAAGGTATCTGTAAGACTATTTAAAGGTTTAAAGTTGATATAAGTAAACTTATTTTCTAATAAAAACCCTCAAGTAATAGATTTATCTAAAAAGTAACTTAGGAAATAAGTTAAACTTATTTACCCCTGTGCTAGCACTGACCCCAGAGTTCTGTTTTATAGCTACCCATTTGCCTATGTACATTTTTAACAACATCCACAGTTTTGTTCAACAGAACACCAATGATGAAATAGAGTGTGCTGCACATTAAGAGTGAGTGTGCCATAACGCAAGGTAACCACTGGCAGAAGGACACCATCAGCCCTGCAGAGCCCCACAGAATCCACTTAGTTTCTCACAGAGAACATACCACACCAAACTGCTTCCACAATTAAGGACTCTCCATCATAAAAAAATTAACTACTTTTATTTAAAAAACATAAGGTCAGTCCCAGGTTTTCTAAATCCTTATTAGTGCTACATGAAAATTAAGCATGATACCTGCAATAACAGCTTAACAGCTCCAATTGGATTTTGCAGTTGGACATAAATGACCAAGGCCATCTGACTTAGCTGAGAGAGATCACAGCTACCCCCATCCAAGTCACAGGCACCTTTTTGCAACTGAGGTTACATCAAACAAATAACATGATTTGCACCTCATTAAGTAGTGACTCTTGCTTATTTATTTGTATGATATTTATTGAAAAAGCAGTAAGACCTCTCAAACACCCAACTACTTCAAACTAAGCAAAACTAGTAAATACATGCTAAGAGGGGAAAATCAAATAGGAATAATAAACTTCTATTTTTCAATACCTACTTTCCTTGATGTAATATTAAGCTAGGTAAAAAAACCAAGTAAAAACCTAGATGTCATTGCTAATATTTCACACAGGAGTTGTTTGGGTATGCCTGCATATAAAAGTTTCCACATGGCAAGCAAATACTCCAGGGTCACTTCCACCTCAATACCAATCCACCAGGATAAATGGGACAATAACTGTGTGCACTGCCTGATATTTACACTGTTAATAGCCCACAGAGAAGCTACTACTGTAGGATGTCTAATGAACTGTAAATCCACACCCTGGAACCTGTTTCCATAACTGTACCTTTCAGAATGCATTGGATTCTCAGACTTTACACTGGTTTGTACAGAATGCAGGGGGGAACAGTTAATGTGAGAGAAAGATTGCCTACTCTGTGTCTCTTGCAAGATAAAGCACTCCTTGAGACATCACATGTAAATATCATCACTCTAAGAACTCTTTTATGAATATTTGCTGGCAACACAGAGTGCAATTTTAAACGACAACAGAAACAAATTGGCAGAAATTGATGTAAACAAAAATGTTTTCCTATTTCAGCTGGGGGATCCCAAGAAATCTGAATAATTTACAAGTGTCCTTTACACTGTGAAACACATCTTCAGCTCTAAAATCTTAGCTTCAAGTGACAGAAAGCAATGACAGAATACTGGGAAATAGACAAACACATAAAGGACCATTCCAAGAGTAAAACCACTTGACGCAGAGAAAAGGATCTGCTGCACACTCAAAATCACAATGTGATTTCAAAGGAAGCCACACACAAGCCTCCAGTCAGATCACACGAATCAAAAAGATCTTCTACCCTGCAGTGGTCTCCTACAGCACCAATAACAGAGCAGAACCTCAATGTAACCAGTGAGGGAATAACGAGGTTAGAGACCTAAACCAAATTTCTTTTGTTTTCTCATATGAGGTAAAATAAGCAACAGCTTTTTATCACCAAAGCATTTATGTAAAATAGATACAATTCTGTTACAGAAAGTCACAGGGTCCTAAGTAACACTTGAGTCAGACTACACTGAGCCCTGCACTGACACACAGGACCAGCCTGAAAGGACCACAAAGTAGGTACTGGTGGGCTGTGGTGGTTTAAAAGTAAAGTGGCAGGAGAAACGAACCTGATTTTAGAGAGACCACAAGTCAGAGCTACAATTTACTAAAAAGATTACAATACATACAATGACACACGGTAAAAAACTGGCTTTGACCCACAAGAACAAAGTAGAACCCAGCCCCTCTGGGACAGGAACAACATGGTGCTTGTGAGCTCCTGTGCTGAGCACTGTCTGGTTCCCCTGAATGCAGAGCAG
Organism: Calyptomena viridis; assembly: GCA_013390005.1. Classification (NCBI taxonomy): domain Eukaryota; kingdom Metazoa; phylum Chordata; class Aves; order Passeriformes; family Eurylaimidae; genus Calyptomena; species Calyptomena viridis. Next base: position 1,515,291 of record WEIV01012179.1, read on the forward strand.
AAGGAAAGGA
>WEIV01012179.1:1515873-1536814 GCA_013390005.1 Calyptomena viridis
CTTGTGAGCTCCTGTGCCCAGCACTGTCTGGTTCCCCTGAGTGCAGAGCAGAAGGAAAGGAAACCTGTTAGTCAGGATGATGGTTGTAGTTCTGTTAAAGAAATGATGGCAGTCTTCTCAAGAGTGGCAGTCACAGTCCTGCTGGAGTTCTGCTCCCCCTCTGGATCCGATGAGTGATACCCCAAGTCTCAAAACCCAAAGATTATACATCCCCAGGTTCATCTGGGAATGCCCCCAAGGGCAGGGAGTTTCATAATGGGTGTTTATCTCTGTGAGTCCTGGGATATTTTGGATCCTTTGATGATGTGGGCCATTGTAAGTGCCCATTGTGTCAGTGCAGCTGGGCCCATGAACAGGGAGGACCCTCCAGCTGGGGGTGGATGTGTTAATGTCTCCCCAATCTCTTTCCTTATCTATTGTGGCCTGGGGTGTGAAGTGTGCTCTGGGAAGCTGTTACCAATGATTTATTATTAGCAGCCCATCAGAAATGACATAGAGGATATAGAATATACAGCTTTTGTTTATACCCATATAGTAATAAACTGGTCCCAGCCCCTGTAACTATGGCACGGGCAAAAAGTATTATCAATGCTTAATGGAGCCCTGGACATTACCTTTAACAATGGCTTTAACACTGTAAGGAGTGTGACCCAACCAAGATCAGTTAAGACACCCAGAAGAGACTGGAATCCACACTTCCCAACCCAGGAGCCTCATTCTCAGCCAGATAAGCCCCCACGTCTTCAATGTGCTTCACTGTCATTAACTGAGCAGAGCAAGAGCAGGTTTCAGGGAAATCTTATTTCTGTGTTACAAGAGACAAACACCTGTATGGCACTGTTATGAGCATGACAAATTAGACCATGCAAATATTGGAGAAGAAGTTTAACAAAACTTATATAAGAAATATGTATCAGGAGTAGGTGATGAGTGCCTAATTTTTCCTGTTCTCCCTCAACAACTTAGGAAAGTTCACAAGTCTTGCAGTTGATACTCTAACATCTAATACTTCATACCTGTTTCACTTCATGACATGTATATTATCTATTTAAAAGTCTAATGAAGTTTACAGTATCTCACCAGTGTCATTTCAATGCACTGTTCCCCTGAGTTTGAAGATTACTTTTTGAAATACTTCACTGCAAATGTAAAGCCTGTGTCTCTCAAGGAAGAGCCTAGCAACCATGATTCATATGTTCCTCTTTCAAAGCTGGGCTCATTTAACTCTCTCCATCTGGGAATATTTTTCAAGGTCAAACTAAAAATTTAAATTGAGAACTCAAATTTGTCATGTATTTTTCTTTACATGCAGTTATCTATGTTATTAACATATAGATACTACTGTAAGAGCTGCTAGTTACATTAATTCTAAACAACCTCATTTACCTCCATAATAAGAAACTTCTGAACATTGTGACCTCCAGAATTCACTTCTCCTTTCAAATGTAACTTTGTTTTTAAAAGGTAACTTTAAGTGACCTACTGCTGAAGTCTTTACCAAAACTAGAACAAGCCCATGCCATACACAATTCTGAAATAACTGCATTACTTGTTGAGCATATAATAAGAAAAACACTTCTTATTTGGAAAAGGTCAATATAGCATCATTTTTAAACAAAAAACGAAAAACAATAGTGGACAACCTGGTGTATTGTACATCAAGTAACATAGAGCTCAGCATGTCTAATCTGGAAAACCTTTTAACACTGAGCTGCCATCTCTTTTTCTCTGAAACACATAGTGGAAACAACACAAGTGATCAAGTAATTTCTTAGTATTTCCAGCATTTTCTCTCAGAGCAGCTACATTACAGAAATTCATGTTCCTGGCCACTATAATTAACTGTGCCTATGTACTTTCAATCTCACAATTCTATTACTTAACATCACACACAACAGAATACAGAAAACAGTCTTAAACTCCCTCAGTTAGACAACAGGTCAGCAGTTTGCACTTATTTAGCCACTAGATTCAGTGACTACCACAGCTACATATTTTTACTGGATTTTTTTTTAACCCTCACAATTTATCAAATTTCCTACAAATCTCGTTGTCCCTTTTCAGCCATGGACCATTGCACAGTCCATCTATCCTAGCATCTAATAAGGCAACTTCCCTTCTAGAAATGAAATATCACCACAACCAGGGAGGTTAAGATCTTCTCCAGGACAGTAATCACTAGAAGAAGAGGGTAGAATGAGCCCTAATCCTGCCTGTGTGCAGCAGCAGAATATAAGTTTCCCATTTTCCAGAAGTTGCTTAATGCAACTGAAAAAAGAAGGAAAGTGAAAACTGAATCAGAGGAAGAGAAAGCAAAACTACTAAAGGCAGAAGTGAAAGGGCAAAGAACAAATGATCACTTATGGCAAAAGAACAGAAAACTTGATCAAAATGCAACATGAATAATTAAAAGCTCTGCAGAAATATTTTTCAGGCCAAAACACTGTTAATGCTCATTCTTCCCTATTGATTCCCAGCATAAAGATCTGCCTATGTAAAATCTGAGTCTGATTTACCACAAATTTAGTGTAATTTGGCAATGGACATTGTATGCTGATACCTCAGTGAACAGTAAAGGGTTTTGGCTACAAAGATGCCACAGCATAGCATAACATGCCTTCAGCACAAGACCAACCTGGTTACACTCCCAGAATATTTTTAGTCACTGTAATTAATATTAGATACATTAAAAACACAATGCCCTAAACTACTAAATTTACACTCACAGCAGATGTAACTCTTAATTATTTTTACAACTCCCCAATCACAGAATTTATTTTTCTTTTTACTAGAATCTGATCAAAATCCACCTTAAGTAAACATGCCAATTTTTATCAATTCACTAGGTTTTCCATTAAGACATCAGGGAACTGTTTCAGAGGTACTATATAAGGAAACTGTAAATAGATCCCATTATTCTGGAATGTTGCCAAAATCTGGATTGTTTGAACTATTTATTTTATGAACCAAGCAAGTTCAAATAATGTCCACCAACAGCTATCTTGAATACATTTGCTCTGTACTAGCTATGTTTTCTCTTCTCATTAGAAGAGAATCAATCTTGATCATACTAAGGTAAAAAATATGCGAGTACACCTTGTTTTAACTTCACTCGTAGATTTCTTTCTCTACAGGCATGCTTTTATGAGAACTTTTATTTAACATAACACAACTCTTCACTAACATCTGAAAATGGGAGAAAAACCCCACAGCTGTAGTAACTTAAAAGTAGTTGACATCTTCAAGGAAAAGAAATTTTGTGACAACTCCCATAATTTGCTTGTAACGTGTTCCAGGTACTGTCAGAGCCTGATAAAGTAATAAAAATATTTCTGTTGTTTCACCCTTTATGGCTGCGGTGAACAGGAATGTCACTTTAATATCTGAAAGCAGACAAAAGCTCCCAAATTACTGTCTTTAAGAGCTTGTGATATGGGGGGAGAAGTATGAGGATGGAAAAGGAAGGCAATGAACCAGGACTGAGGAGCACATGAAAGAGGCTGCACCAAACCCAGGCAGATTCAGACAGATCAGCTCTGTTACAACAAAACTAATGACATAGTTGGCCCTAAAAGATAAAATTCTGCCAAAAAACCTACACAGTGGATAAGTCCTGCTCAATCTATTGCTGATGTTACTTGTCAATACAAGTAATCTTCAGGCACAAGGAGAATATTTGTTGCAAACCTAAGGCATCTACAAACAGCACTGCAAGGTATCTTAAGTAAAGCTCCCATCTATCCTAAGTCATACAGTTATTAGTTATTAGTATTAGTTATTTCAACTAATATGAATGTTTTATTAAAAAAAAATTAAGTAACCTTAGTTAGCATCTCAAAACTTACCTTTCAAACAAAAGATATTTCACTTTCTGCAGCTAAAATATTATTTTCTAAACAGTATTTTCCAAACTATTTTCCAGAATCATTCAAGTGCTTATCATTCATGAACACATGTGGTTTTGTATACTTATCAATGCTGAAGTGAAATTAAACTACTAGCAATTTTTTTGCTGTGTACTATGCAAGACGATAATAAAAGAAGAATATTCCTAAACAGATATTGTGAACAAAACAACTAAACCCATCTTGTATCCAGAGTGCTCTGGTTTACACAAATTTTAAACCAAAATAAGAGATTTGAGCAATATTTGAGGGTTTTCTGCAAAATTTGGAGTAATGAACACTTAGGTATTAATAGAACACAAGTATTGTATGAACCATATGTGGAGGCATAACAAATTGGTGCCTGCAAAGAACATATGCATAATCAAACAAACCAAACACAAAATGATCAAATTTACACACAGAAAAACTGTTTTAAAAGATCTGTCCCTTAAGGTTTGGACTCATGTTGCCTCAGAGGCAAAAGAGCCTTTTAATACAAAATAAAACAAATGGACATTCCCATACCAGAGCTGTTTCATTTAGGGAAGCATTGCTGAAGTATTATCTGCAAGGTTACCCATTTTTTAAATTCCTTGCCAGCTCCACACTGTACATTAAGTAACATACATTTTTTGCAGATACAGCTTTGGGAGCCCAGCTATTTGAAGAGACATTTGAAAGGCACAGCTCTCCTTGGGTTCTGAGCACAAGTGCATGAACTTGGTTTCACTGTGCAGTTGTTGATTGATCAGGTGAAGGAAGGAACAACCGAAGATTTGATTAAATGTTTTTACTGCATTTTCCACTTTGGCAAATATAGCAATTACCCAGCATTTTACTGAAGTCCTAGGAATACTCAAACCTCAAAGTTTTGGCTCAGAGAAATGACTTTCACTTCAAGACCAGAAAAAAACACAATCTGGTTTAACCAGGCACAGGAGCTGCATGAGGAGATCTGATTGCTGTCATAAATCTCTGCTAATGTTAGAATGCTTTATCTCTAAAAGTGGAGTCCTCTCTGTCAGGTCTTCTTTCAAAACTCATGACAGTCTGTATTTCCAAAGCTACAGCTCTGTAGATTTTACTTTGCTTTCCCCAAATTGGAGGCAGAATCTTGCCTGGTGAAAGGGTAAAGGATGACCTACCTCTTTGCTGTGGGTTCAGCTGTGCTGCATTCCCAAAACCCCATTCCCTGGAGTTTCACCTCCAGCAAAAAGGTTTGCCACATGCTGCAGGCAGTAACGCTCCTCTGTGCATACCCAAGCAGCAAATCCAAACAGCAGCCCTTGTGCAAGGCAACCCTCCTGGAGCCTTTCCTCCCTCTCTTTGAGAGGATGCAGAATGAAACTCTGACAGTCTCCTGTTCTCTAAAATCCAACAGTTCTGGGAAATGTCTGTATCACACCCAAGGATAAAAATCGAGCAGCAAATACCAAAGAGAAGCGTGTCATGCACACGTGCACCTGCAGCCTAGTGTGCAGCTGGGAGTTCTAATTTTAGGCTCCCAAGATTTCAATGTTCCTGTAATTATATATAAAACATATTAAAGCAGACATCTAAGTATTTAGTTAAATTCTTTGTATATGAATTCATCTACACACAACTAATTTTTTCGAAAATCTAACACAAAATGCATGTCAAATTGTTCAATCAAACTATTAAACAGGTTTTCTAAGTTTATTATACAGAATAATACATAATTTCAGTGAGCAAGCTTACAGAAGATTGTCAATAGAAAGACTGATGAGTAAATTTTTCAATGAAACACAAGTAGCACATTTTAATCTGCTGAAAAGCTTTATGTGTCTCCCCCCGCACATTGTATCCTGTTACATCAAGTTTTCATCAACAATTTGAATGAAGTCAGTCATCTGCAAAGCTATTCTCATTTACTGTCTAGTTTTCAGACCTAAAGATAACTTAAATTTCTTCAACAAATTTATATAATATTATGCAAATGCTGAACACACAATTTGTCATGTAAGACATCTTCATTTAAAGTCATGCATTAGTTTTAGGTGACATGATCTCATCATGCCTCTGCTGTATTTTGGGAAAGCCAACAAATTATTATTTATGTTCCTATGTCAACAAAAATAAACCAATCCTAAAATACCTTAAGGAACCCTCAGAGATGAGTTAAGTTTTGCAGCTATGACACAGAAATTAAACTGAATTCAGGGAATAAAAGAACCTTGAATTTGCACAGTAAAATTAAAACCTGGAATAAGCTAATATGAAAGTGTACACAGAAACACTTCAGTTATTATGCAGAAAACTAAGGGGGGGGGAAGTTCTGGATAAGCCACGAGTTAAATACAGCCTCAATTAAAATGAAATAAATCATCCATAGAATAGTCTAAAATGTATCTTAAGTCACACAGCCTGAAGCATGCTGCAATTATGAATTGTTTTAACAGCAACGGGCTTGGTACTTTTCTTCTCTTTCCCAAGCAGCACTCCGTGTACTCTGCAGCAGCTGTACTTTTGGAGTAGGAAAAAGGAAGTTTGTTTTATTTAAACCTAAACTCACAGTTTACATAAAACAGCTCACTGCAGCAGAAGCATTTTGAAATGCCGTGAGTGCAAATGGTGAACGTGTTCCAGGCTCCTCAGGCTCTCCCATCTCCTATCCAGACATGCTTTTGAGGGGAAAAACAATTGGCACATGTGGGTTTTGCAACTTTCCCTGTGTAACTGTCCATATCCAGCCATGGGACTGAGTGCTGGCTGTAACTCTGTGCCTGTTAACTGAGGGAGCAGAGCACTAACGACCATTCACAAACAGATTTTCATGTTTTTTCACTAATGGGAGTGGGAGGAATACAATGTACCCATGACTATATCTTTTGTGATAAGAGAACACAACAAAATTCAGTAATAATAAAACACATCATGTTCCCTGCTACCCAGGACAAGCTCATTGCTCATCTTTCAATCTCTTCCCTCCTGTTCCCTGTTGACCATAGCCCCAGCTCCTGTGTGAAAGCAGCATGGTGTTAATTCTTTAATTGTGCAAACACAACACACCTTTTTGCACAAAGAACACTCTGGCCAAATTTCACATTGTGCACCTGAGGAGCAAATCACCATATTCAAAAAGTACAAAAAATAGAGAGGACCTGTCATCTGAATTGTATATCAATATTTTCTTTCATTAGGCAACCCAACTACCTAAAATCGCCCCACCCCTGCCACTCCCATTCTTCATGCACTGGAACATCCACCTCCAAAATAAGACTGTTTCAATCATGCCTAACATAGCTATAAGGAAGCTGACGCTTGTTGGTTTTCATATACCAACTTACACTTTTGCACCCCTCTCAATTTGGCAGGCATTATTATTTTTTCCAGCAAAATTTACTTCCTTTGCTTTACAGATTTACTGGAAGTTGATTTGATATAATTAAAAATTGCAAGTTGCACAGCAACAGGCACATAAATGTACTATAGAAAAAGAGCCCAGCAGTACTCTGGCATTTAATAAGATTAAAAAGTGGAAAATAAAACAACATTTTTGTTGTTATAGTACAGTAAAAGAGCTAACCCACTTCTCACATATTTGAACACATATGTAGTTACACAAAGTATTTTGAGTCTGGCTAATGCATACCCTCAGACACAGAAATCATGGATTTCCTAGGAAGAGGGGATCCACCTGTTCAGAAGGGTTAGGCATTAAAACCAGTGCTACTTGTCCTCTGACACACAGTTATAGTAAGTATAAAGGTAAGCACTGAAGAACATCAGGCTACCTATCCCCAGAATAAGGTCACTAAATCCACTATTTGTGATACAACACAAACTCAGTTCAGCCTAAAAGCTCTTTATGGAAGTTAATTTTTTGCTGTTATGGAATTTTGAATTCTTCTAACGAAGAAGTTCAGGTTTTGTCTTTGCACGTCCCCATCCCTTTACAATAAGCTCATCACTATCCTTACTCCAAGATGTATTTCTTTACTGTTAAGAGTGATTTGTCTTATTTTAGGAGCCTGCCTTCACAAAATCTTCCAGAATTCCATCTCCACATAGAATACACAATATGTATTACAGAACAAAAAAGACTTTGAAAACACTGGGTATTATTCTGCCATATCTGGCACTAGTTCTCCACTACTGAAAACACCCATTTCACTCATAAATAGAAACAGTTTGGGAAGGACTGCAACTTTTAATGTTTTTAAATTAAGATGTATTAAAAAATGAAGCATCACTTAGATTGTATTATACATGCAGAAGCTCTGAAAGGACCAACATGTTTTAAGGCAGTTTTTCTACTTTTTCGTGGTCTGGGCCTCTAACATAACTGGAACACCAGCCCACTTGTGATGAACACAGATGGTAACACCTTCAATAAAACAAAACAAAAGGAAAAGAAAGAAGAATTTGCTCAGACTAGTTATTGTTCTGATTAGGTTGGTTTGGTCTAACTCACATTTTTAACAGATACTTCTAGAACTACTTCCCTCCTCTGGTCTCTCTGCAGATAACAGTACTCATCACATTTATGAACAAAAGAAGGTATTGGATATGTATGAATGAACCTAAACACACAGTGTGAGGTGAAAAAAACTTTTCTCCCTTTTGTAGGCAAGCTAAGGAGTAAAATTCTCTACTCTTGGGGAAAAAGTACTGAAACAGGTACCAGCTTTAATTTCTAGACATCTTGTGTCAAAAAAAAGACATAAAAACAATAAACCTGATTATGTAAGCAGCAATACAAAGTAACCCTTATGCAGATACAAGATTAGACATACTCAGAGCACACCTGTGCAATGAGACACAAGCAAGTGGTGTCCTGCACCCCCTGAGAACCCCACAGACCTCCAGTGGTGGTTCTGATGCATCGTGTTACAAGACAAGGCCTGTTTGAAAAGGAGATGTCAGAGAAGACCTATGGAGTGAGTATTAAGGAACAGGCACAGCAAAGAACACAGAGTTGGGATTTTAAAAAGGCATGGAAAAGGACATTTCACAGCACCAGCTAACTGCCCCGGATGATTCAGGATGACAATGGCAAGATTAAATAGATAACAGAAAACTGAAAGGTAAACAGGATCTTTGATATTATAACAAATTTGTAGAGTTTACCACCCTCCAGTACACTGAAAACTACACATCCACCTTCCTGAAGCAGACAAAAGATAACTACTGCAAACATAACTAGAACAAAACCACGGTTTACAACAGAAGCAGATCCTTTGCCAGACACAGCAGTCACACGCACATGAATTTCAGGACCTAGGCCGGGATCTTCGGCACAAACTTGCTCGGAGACTATGGCAATCTCGACTGCTGCCTGTCCAGGGTAGGCAGGAAGCCAAAGGCACTGCTGCCAAACTTGTTGAGCCAGTCTTCCCAGTGCTGGCCCACAATGCACTGCTTTGTGTTTGGAAATTGCTCAAAAGCTTTTGCTTCCAGCAACAGTGTGGAGCACTTTGGGAAAGATGCCAAAGGAGTCCAAGGAAGGGTATGGCCGGGCCACCATAACAGCAGGGACACCCCGAACGCTCCCGTGAGTCAGTGACATCACCTTGAATCACAGGGATGACGGAAAATACTGGGCTTCCTGTGAGCCCCTGGTCACAACACTACTCACACGAGTGCAGAAAAACTCTTGGTGTGATCAAATTATAAATAAAACTCCTGATGCTGCACCTTACCATCATGTCTTCCCATTCTACAATGAAGAGCACTATCTATCCAGGCCGTGATTTTGACCATTTCCTGGGACAGGTGCCTTTCTTCACATTGTTGTGGTTATCCACAACAATCCTAGATGGCGTCAGCAGGAGGACAGAGAATTGCAGTGTTGCACAGAGAACCCCTTTTGCATCCCAAGCAGTTGTAAACAAGCCTCAGATGAGACACGTTGACAGCACACTTAAGATTTTACTCCTGTGCTCTACCTACTCTGCAGATAAAAATAGTATTCTTATCTCCAAGGCTATCAAGCTAACGCTTCAGATCATTAAATTCAGGCCACAAAAACAGCAGAAGAGACTTGCAAGTTTTATTCCAGCAACTGACACAGTGCTCTGTGCCCCTACATTTCAGGGCACAGGCTGGTAGGCAGGCAGAACCAAAAGGAAATTTCCCAAACAAGGGCTGATGTGCTTTGGACTTCTCTGAACACCCCACAGAAAGCGTGGTGTCGAAACAGTCAGGCACAGCAAAACGAGTCAGCTGGCTGCTAAAGCAGGTTCTAGAGAAGAAATATCAGACAAGAAGAGGGCTCTGCCCAGCCTAGATAAAAAACATAATCAAACTGTATCAGGTACAGTTCAGACATTGATACTTCCCCCAGAGTCTCATAACACAACTGGTAGTAGAAGTCTTCCTTCAACCACTTAGCCACAAAACCCCCCAGAATTTAGGACAAAAAATTGCAATTATATAAGCACACATTACACTGACTTTGGTAGGCAACACAGATATATTGAATTTGGCTCAAAACTTAGCCTCTATAAATTACAAGCTTCAAGGTGGAACAGAAGCTCCTTAACAAGCAGGATTTCTAGAGAGTTGATTTGGGTAACACACCTTCCACAGAAATGAAAAACAAAATTGCTTTTGGGAATTCATCTTTAAGTACTTTTATGAAGTAAATGCTGTATATGAGGAAATTAATTTAGGCCTTTCCTTGAAAATACTTCCATTTAGCACCAGTGAGAGCAGGACGACTGCCATCTCAGCAGAGCAGAACACACACATCAAACACAGATTCTATGTTTTTAAAAACCAAATTAGCTGAAGGAAACATCCTAAACTTGAAAATTATATTCCTTACAAACCAAAGCCCAGCAGAGCTTTCTGGTTGTCAGAGGCAAGTTAAACTCCCTTAATACATTTCTAGAGTCATTCTAATTGAACAGGAATGAAACAAATGATTTTAACATTTCCTGGGAAAAGTGAGAAAATTCATGGGAAAATTTACTATTTTGAAAACTGCTTTCCAAATTATTTTACAAGGCTGTCTCAATACTCCAAAACCCCTACACTGTTTGACTATTTGGAACACTTTCTGTTCCTTTGACATTTCCATCAAAAATACAGCTAGTTAACCCAAATCTTTGCACTGTTTCAGGCCTCTGGATATTCCACACAGCTACAGATTTGCTCTGAAAAGACAAAAGGAATATTTGGTATGGCACACATTTATGCATAGTGTGCAAATGATGCCAACAAATGATGCCTCTACAACACATTGGCATCATTTGCAACAGCTCTCCAAAAAAATATAAAGATAAATGATCATGTAATTCTTCTTCATCAGAGTAACCCAAATTCAAATGGTATTTTCTTCAGTTTATAAAGTTACTGTGAACCACTGTGGGAATGTTAGAGAAATTTTTGATTCCTATTACCTGGTTTCCTGACATAACTAATTAATAAAAATAATTAAAAAAATACAAAAACATTAAATTATAAACCAGTTCTTACTAGCTGTTTAGTTTTCACAATACACCACTTATAACTGATCCTGACTTACAGTGCAGTTATTCACTGATACAACATCTCTAACACTCTTAAAGACAACAAAGATATCTACTAAGATATCTACTATACTACAAAACCTTGTAGGTAGACATGTAAAAAAATTTTTACAACACATGTAAAAATTGGATGTATTCTTTTAAAAGATACATAATCCAGCACGGTCCAATGGATTTGAGGATTACCAGACCAAAAATATGATGAAAAATTCAGTATATTCTTTAAGCAGCCATCATCTTGTTTTGGAAACAACTTTACAGTTAGAATACAGCTGTTATTTCATAAACATTTCACTCAGCAACGATAGAGGAGCTGCTTAATCCAACATTACTAGGAGGAAAAAAAAAAAGATTGTAGAACCACACCCTAGGTGTGTAAACTGATACAGATTTTCTCCTGTATTTTCACCTGAAACAATAGCCAGAGGGTGTAATTTAGGCTATATACACCTTGACAAAGCCATGGCTATAATATCTAGGGACTGACAATTAAATGTTTGCATAGTGAAATACTTCACCATCTGTCTGATCGCGAGGTTGCGCTGAACGTGGCCGTCTCCTTTCTCACCTGCCAAGCCCCATAACCTGGTCCTGCATCCTCCCTCCAGTCACAAGTGAAACTCTTGCTGACATCAGTGGCTCACAAAACCACCTCACATCCCCAGGTAAGATTTAATAAACCAGAAGAATTTTCCTACTGACAACACCTACTGTGCTATTTATACAGTCAATGAAAAAAACTGTAGACAGAAAACTAAATTTGTGAAGGGTAAAAAAGAAGAGAATTTAATATCCACAGAAAACAAACATCCAATTTACTGTGTATTCACCCTATGACTTGATTTTCAAATTTAACTCCTTAAAGCTTCTACACTTTCTTTTAATGCCAGCTGCTATAGGACTTCCAGGCATGAAAACATACTACAAACTTTCTTGCAAACAAAACCATGAGAGCTCTAGATTTCAGAACCAAGCACACAACATGGACTTACAATCTCAAAACTGGTCCCTGTTGGATTTTAACCCTTCGGCTCCTTCGGACACATTTTTTCAGTGCCAGCTGAGAACGCTGCATTTTCTGTTGCACTACAGACAGCAGATGAAAGATGCAAGTCCTGCTTAGCAACAGAGGAGCAGATCAAGAACACTGCCTAAGTTTTCTGCCTGTTATAATCCCGCCAGAAGAGAGGCATAACCAATTATACTTTTCACCTTGTATTATCAATTAAGTTTTCCTATGGGTTATACCTAAGCTATTGAAGTGGAAATCAGGGTGGGGGTGAGCTGGTAAATAAATAATCTTTCTCATGGGAAAACAGGTTCCCACAAACTACCTTATTCCACGAGGGCTGATGAGCAGCATTTACACACAAGCAACTGAGCAGCCGAGTATTTCTAATCTACCTGAGCCAATAACCCAGAATATTTGCCATTACGGTGACCATTTCCAAAGGTAGCAATCATGACTCCAAACAATGCAAGAGCAGCTGTGTGTGCAGTTTACTTTGATGAAATCATATCCTGTCATACCTCATAGTATCTGGGGTTGCCACGAGTATCTGACTTGCCATGAGAGCCAGTTTGAGAGCCACAGCACCACCAGTCCTGGCTCACAGCTGCATAAGCAGGGACAGCTTTTGACTGTGCAAAGCCTTCTAGCAATGAGAACACAGATTACAATAAATTCATTGCTTTCCATGACAACTGCTTTTACAGTCATGCTATTCTGCTCCATTATACTTTGAACTCCCTTTGTCAGATTTTAACACTTGCTGCTAAAAACCTTGAAGTGTAAGTACAAAGCTCTATTCATCTCTGTGCTGTCACCTACTCTGTAAGAATGTCTAGGAAAGAACGTTGAGTATCACACATATGGGGAACTTCCACAGCAGTGGTGATTTCATTCATTACACAGGAAGAAAAACTATTTTTAAGCATCTTAGACATTATTTAGAATACTTAATTACAAGTCAAATATCATAATGGTTTCTGAAGGATGCAAACTTCTCTGTCTTGTAAGCAATAAGAGATCACACCTGTCCCCAGCCAACCTTTGGCAGTTACAGTCACAGGCTGGGCACAGCCAGGAGAGGTGTAAGAAGTGGACACATTTGCTTTTATAGATCCGCTGCAATGGAATAGCTTTTAAAATAGTTACCTTAGAGAGAGTAATCTGCATCCTCTTAACCCAATTTATTTAAAAGTATCCTGCACTAAGCCTTTTTGTCTTTCCTGCTCTACTTAGATGATAATGTTACCAACTCGTGTAAAAGTCATATTTCTACATATTTATTGCATTGTTCCTCCCTTACTGAGCATTTTCTGTTAAATATAGCAAAGGAATGATACAAAAAGCAATCTTTAACCAAGTATTATCAAGACATCACCTCTTTTGCACAGGGATAACCTAGCTAATCATACATGCCACTTAAGAAGCATTAGATAACAGTGAATTCCTGACTGTTACATATGTGTATAGACAACTATTTCAACAGGTTCTTATATTAAAAAAATATCCTGCCTCCTGACATATTATGGATAGACTGGGGCAGTTTTGTAGCTGCAGTTCCCGTGAAAGTCCCCGAGGCCTTGCAATATCCCATTAATACTATGGTAATATCCAATACCTTCAAAGTATCTTTAAAGCATACAAGATAACACAGTTCTAACTTGTAGTCTAACATCACAATATTCTATTTATAACATCTGACTCATCTCACCAGAAATAATTAAATATCGTAAACAGAACTTGGATTTAAGTGAAAAAAATAACAAGAAGAAAATGAAGGCCAGTCATTGCAGTTTCAAAAGTAGCATCCTTGCTTGAAAAACATACAATTTGAAGTCTCATAAAACCTCTGCAATTTTCTTAAACAGTTCAATGCAATTTTAGTCTCCTTGTAATTGTTTTACGATAACAAGTCCACAAATCCTTAAAACACTTTGTGTAAATAGTCAATTAAAATGCAATGAAATGAAGAAGATATTTATCTGATTACAGACTGTGAAGAGCTATGCAGAATGTCAAAAAAGCACAGCACTTTGTACTGCTACCTTAAAATATTTATTTCAATCTATTAAAAATTCTCGCAGTGTATTTTCAGGCAGTCAAGGACTATAGAGCCCTTTAAGCATCTGACATGATTTAACACAACAAAAATCAACTCAATTGAGCACCTCCCAAGGCTGAATAAAAACAAATTTAAATTTGAAATAAGATGCTGTCTCATACCTGTATTTACAACTTAATATTGAAACAGAAGTTTCACCAGTGCTTTAATTATTTATTGAACCTGCTACTGGGAAAATTCTAGACCTTGGGTCTATGTGATAAAACTGCTTCTAGAGAGCCTTCCTGGCTTTCATGGCTCAACCCTGCCCAGCAAGGGCTCAAGAAGAACAAGGGTTCATCGCATAGTTCTTAGTACTGTCACAGCTCTGGTAACTTCCATTAATAGCAATTAATATAATCAAGTCTCAAAGCTTCTGCTGAATGTCCCAGAGGTTCACCAAGTATTTTTTTTTTTTATCCCCAGGACATATTAACTGTCAAAGACCAGAAGTTCAACAGTTATCAGGTGACACCACACCGAATTTGCCCCCATCTGCTCTCCTGACTGATTCCTACACTCACAAAGTCTTCTAGAGTGTCTTCTGAAGGTGCCTACCAAAAACTGGTGATCTGCATTCCCACAGGAAATTCAACACTTGCTTTATTAAGACTGTATAGTCTAAAACCTGTAAGACTGGTACCACACTACAACACCCCAGAGCCAGCACCAATTCTGACCTGTGATACCTGTGACTATTNCTAACTGAGTTTTACCCTAACCATTTCAAAAGGTTTGTATAAATTAATAAGTAATACTGCAAGTAATGATGAGGCACATGGGTTCTTTCTCTGCCTCTCCAATACAGGCTTGAGGGTGGGGATGGTTTGTGGGGGTTTTTTTGCAGTTTTTGTTTTATTTAGAATAACACACACAAAAACTGCTAGCAACTGGAAATTTTCNCTCATACCTGTATTTACAACTTAATATTGAAACAGAAGTTTCACCAGTGCTTTAATTATTTATTGAACCTGCTACTGGGAAAATTCTAGACCTTGGGTCTATGTGATAAAAATGCTTCTAGAGAGCCTTCCTGGCTTTCATGGCTCAACCCTGCCCAGCAAGGGCTCAAGAAGAACAAGGGTTCATCGCATAGTTCTTAGTACTGTCACAGCTCTGGTAACTTCCATTAATAGCAATTAATATAATCAAGTCTCAAAGCTTCTGCTGAATGTCCCAGAGGTTCACCAAGTATTTTTTTTTTTATCCCCAGGACATATTAACTGTCAAAGACCAGAAGTTCAACAGTTATCAGGTGACACCATGCTGAATTTGCCCCCATCTGCTCTCCTGACTGATTCCTACACTCACAAAGTCTTCTAGAGTGTCTTCTGAAGGTGCCTACCAAAAACTGGTGATCTGCATTCCCACAGGAAATTCAACACTTGCTTTATTAAGACTGTATAGTCTAAAACCTGTAAGACTGGTACCACACTACAACACCCCAGAGCCAGCACCAATTCTGACCTGTGATACCTGTGACTATTGCTCGACTAACTCAGCCTGTGATAAAGTACCTGCCCCCTCTGCATCTCCCTTCATGACCACCTCATCCCAAACAGCTCAGTCATGTACAGAGAGCAACCACAAACTTCCTTGGGATTCCCAGAAAAACCAAGCACAAACAGGACAAACCACTGGCAGACTATGGATGCTGTAAGGGTGGCAAGAGACCTTTTTAGCCAAGATTCAACTATCTTGATCAAATTCAGCTCAAGACAAGTTACAAATTTCCTGTCCTTCTAAACTTTGTCACCAGTTAACTATAAGCCATGGTGACTGTACTAGTGAAGTGCTTGAAACTGGCAGTGCCAAAGGATTCCTCTCTCAAAAGATGTAACACACAAAAATCAAACTGAAAAAAAGGGGCTGTGTGTGTAACTGAAAGAATGAGATGCTTAAGCTCTAGAAAAGACACCCCATGGTTTCAGCATGCATTGAATACACTATTAAAACCAAACATTCAAACCATTTTAAATTGTCTAACTAAATCCCTCTTCTGCTNTTCTGTGGGGAGAGTCAGAGTTTCTTGGGGGGGGTGAGGGAGGGTTAGGCCCCCAGCCCAAATAACTTTAGGCCTCACTGTTTCTATCCAGAGCTTCTCTTCCACAGAGCCAAACAAGCCAAACTGTTGTCAAAATTTGTAAGAAGCAAAAGTTCACTCTGTTGAAGCCTGTCAAAGTTACCACACATGAACTCTACACTTAACACACACAGTTCTATTTAGAGATCCTCTTCACAGCAACAATGGGCTGGAAAAATTTTTAAAAGTAAACTAAATTCAGCACAAGATAGCAAGAATCTCCTGAAAAACTGTTTCAAGTACTGATTACAAAGTTTGATACTAAGAACCTATTTTTTTCAAATCAAACAGCATCAGATACTACAGACACATCAACCTCCTTTTAAGATCCTTTTTAAGATCTGCTGCATCTTCAAGATCAGTTGAGTGTATGAATCAATTTTGGCTGTATCTGATGGCACTTGCTCCCACTATCACACAAACAAGTTTGAAAGATGCACTTCAGCAAAGTTTCATTTTAAAATACAAGGAAAATGCACAAAGAGGACAAGATTTTTGCCTCGCTGTTTCAGAATGCATTTACAGATTATAATGCTATCCTTGCTTCATCTCAGCACAAGCTGTGTGGCAGGGGAATCACACCTTTAGCTGGTTCACAAGCAGTATGTAATTAATTGGCTGTAGGAGCCAAAAGATTCTGTCATGTCAATTACATATGAAAATAACCAATATGCACAATTGCTTCTAACATGCTCTTACATTGATAGGATTGCTCAGCACAAGAAGATTTCCTTGTAGGAGTCAAAGCAAATTTTAAGGGTTACTTTAAAGTAAAATTTTCCCATGGTGATGGACATTCCTTTCTCATTTCCATCTTCTGGGGATTTTCTGTACCAAGAGTGAGCCAAGTCTGTTGGGCCCATACCTTATTCCTGCAGCTCTGATTTCTATATCAAAGCTCAGTGTGAACTGCTACTGTCTCAAAAACCAACACGTAGGAAAGTACCCAGTGAGTTTTTTACTTTGATGAACATCTACAAGGATCCCAGCAGGAATGATTGCATATCATGGATGAGTAGAACTGAAGGCTTGTAAGAGCAGTGAAAAATAAACAGGGAAGTACGAGACACAAATACTGGGAGTTTGGGAAGCCCAAATTCAAAGTCTAGTTCTTACTTCAACATGAGCTTGGTTAAGACAATGAGTGTCAGATACAGAAAAAGTGTTTGAGACTATGAACTAATTTTAGTTTCCTGATCCCTGCATGGAACTAGCATCACTGACAGGTATTAAGGACTCATGAAGCTTCACAACCACCAGCATGCTGAGAGAGGAGCTGCCTGATCAGCAAATAGGAAATGCCAGTGACAAAGGTGTGTCTGAAACCCTGTCTCTGTCTCTCTCCAGCGCTTGCAAATGTTGCCCCGGAATTACACAGTTACATCATTTATTCCTTGAAAAGAGTAACAGGCATCATTCTTTTCCTTTAAAGCATAACCAAATGAGAAGCTGGTGATGTTAAGCCCCTCCTATAATACAGTGTTATAACAGGAACACTCACTCTTCATTCAGGAGACTCAGACTCTACTCTCTGTGAGGCTGAAATCCACCTCTCCCCACCAAGCAGGCTGAGGATGAAGCCATTCCCACCAGAAGGCACAGAGACACAGCATGTGGGAAAAGAAACAGCAACCAACCATATCCCAGTGGGTACAGAGGCCAGTGGGAGCCTGACAATGGTTAAATAAAGAAAATGGTTCTTGGTTTTGAACCCAATTCTAATATGTGGGCTGTAAAGTCATGTTCCTTCCTTCGCTCCCTCTCCAGGCCATGAATATTTAATTCTTTTATGCAAACTGGAAGAGTTGCAATGCAAGGTTAAATTAGCCTAAATAACCTTGAAATCCTTTTGTGAAGTTGGGCCTCCAAGTCAACTCCCAATCTGTAAAGAAATAGCTTTCTTAGACAAGGAGTTCTGTTATTAGTCATATTTAAAATACTGTGTGGGACCACGACAAAAATCTTGAGGTTAGAGTGGATTTCATGAAGTTTATATTTTTGGTTCACTTTTCTGTGTTAAGAACCAAGGTTTAGACAGTCCAATTATTTAATAAATGTTTGTTCCTCAATTTTGAATGCAAAGTTCTTCCTGGGAAAAGGAGTCAGTTACACTATTTTCAAAGTTCTATGTGATAAAACAACACATACACATGCTAACACAAACATATACATATGCTGGCATGTTTTACTGCTCCTCTAGTTCCTTAAATTAAGTTAATTTAAACTTGATTGATACCACTGCAGCTTTATTTTGCAGTAGGCCAAGCTACCTAGAGACCAGCTACAGGTACACACCAAGTCAGTGTCTCATTCTTATGTCATAAAGCAACCAAAATAAATAGACTTCTGGAAGCCTGACAGAGCTAATAAGTTTCACTTTTAATTTTCCAAGTGTTTTATGAACTTCCTTTGATTCATAACCCTACAAATCATTCACATGGTTGGAATCAGTGAGGAAAAGCTGCATCTCGGTGATCAGCCAATGCAAAAACAGTTTCATGATCTCTCTCCAGAGGTAAAAAAAAATGAAGATAGATTATTCTTTACCCTGCCCACTAATCGTTAAAATCTGGAAACCTTAGATGCTTCCATTTTAAAAGGTAGAAATAAGAATGTTTGAAAATCCTTATTAGCAAAACCTTTACTAGGACAAGGTGTATGTTTATTGCTGTAAATGCTGTTTTAGCACTTGAATAATTTGCCTGTTCAGAAAAGTAAATCACATATCCAGCTCAACTATCAGATTGGAACTTGGCAATGAAGTAATAAAGTGATTTTTCAAGTGACTAAGAACGTATAGATACACTCAGAAAATGGCAAAATGACATAAATGAATCTGGATGCCACAGCATAGCTACCTATTGCATCTTTCTTCCCAGTCAGTGACCACCGACTCTGTCCTCCACTCTGGAAATTCATATTTTTCAAATTTTATCAATATTGGGAATCCTACAAAAAATAGCCATTTTGATTTGGCCTCAATATGGATCACTGCCTCCCAGTCTCACCAGCCTGTGCCACCTTGCTTTATGTTTCATTTGCTGTTTGTAGCTCTCAAATCGATAAGTGCTGAATCAGATCATCTTCTAAGGTCCCTGGCAAGTACTGCCCCTTGTGATGGTAAACCATGTTTACAAACTCAGTCTTCAGTTTCTAACAGCGTCAAACAAATGACTTGAGTCTAACTGTTCTGGAGTTTAGAACAGCTGGGCTTGTTCTCTGGCACACATCTCAGTCCAAGAGAACCAAGTACCAACTTGTACCAGTATTAAGACAGCCTTAGAACTTCTCTGCAATAAAATAATTGCTAAGCTGGAAAAACAAACAAACATACAAAATTAACATCACAAATCAGACTCATCACTTCTTTTTTTCCTCTGCCTGTTAGAAAGTAACCAATAAACTACAGCTTTCATTCATCATCTTACAACTCCTGGTTGTTACTCTTGCAACAAACTAGGCCTTAATGGGCTTTTGCTAATCACAGGTGAAAGGTCACTCTCATTTAGCAGTGCACCAAGCAATAAACAATGCACTGACACGACAGAGGAAGGGATTGATATTCAAATACTGACATGGATTATACCAAGAATCAAAATATTTTAACTCAAGATATTATCGGGGCTGGTCACAGCAGCCTCCTTAGGACTATTTATAGTCTTAAAAAAAAAGATCTATATAGAAACACAGTAAAGATAACAAGTAACCTATGCCCTAACTTGTAGTTTTGAGATTATGTATTAATTTAATAACAACGCTAATAACACCAGTCACTGACAGGCCACAGACCCAAATCCAGAGCAACAGGATTGGAGTTTCCTTTCTCTTCCTCATGCAGGTCCTTCTCGTAACTAATTACGAGCAGGAAAACTTCACTGTACACTTTTCTTCAAGAATGAATCGCACTCACCTTCTCGGCAAAGTCGCATTGCTTCTCGGTTTCTTCCGTATTCCTTGAAACTTTCTTCTAATGCTGTTCCTAAAACCAAAAAGCCACAAGATCTCAATCCATGCTCATGTGGGAGGGCAGGGCTGACCCCCTCCTGCTCCTGACCTGCAGCCCGTTCCCCCACGGGCCACACACCGGGCAGGGAACACAGGACCGGAGCGACCGAGGTCTCCCGGAGCGGGGGAGCCGCTGTCAGCGCCGGGGATGCCTCACCTGCGGCGGGAGCTCCCCGCCCCACATGAATCCAGGGCAGGAGGTGCCGGGCTCCGGGGACCGGCTCTGACCTCCTCGCACCGTGTCCCGGATTACAGGAACTGGGGCAAGCGCTGCCCGCTCCGCGCCGCTCCCGAGCCCCGGCCGGGGGCGCGCACCGGACAACGAACTCGGCCGCGAATGCTGGGGGGGGGGCAAACGGA
>WEIV01012179.1:1536884-1554006 GCA_013390005.1 Calyptomena viridis
CCCGCTCGCTCTCCTTCCTCCCCGCCGGGAACCTGCGGCGCTGCGGCGCCGCCGACTCACCTCTGCGGCGGCCCGGGGGGCAGCACCCGGGTGCCCATTATTGTGCGGGGAGCGCTGCCTTCCTCTTCACCGTGTAGGTGAGGAGCGCTTGTGTTTGCGCTAACAAAGCGGCGGAAGGGAGCGCGGGGTAGGGCTACACCGCCTGCCAGGCGTGCCCCGGCTCCATGGGCCGCCTTGCTCCCTGCGCACCGCGGCCCCGCGACCCTACAAAAACAACGGCCGCATCACAACCCCGCCTGGCACCCGCTGCCCCGGGAAGGGGGCGGACCCGGGAGCGACGCGGAGGGCGGAGCCAGGCTGGGCAGCCCCGCCTCTCCTCGCTGGTCCACCTTAAACCCGGCGCCTCCTTAAAGGCAGCGGCGAGCAGGAAACTCGCTCCGGGCGGGCGCGTTTTCCCCCCCTCCGCTCCCTCCCTTCCTTCCCTCCTTTCCATCCCTTCCCTCCCTCTCCTCCTCGCCCGGGGCGGCCGCCCGGCCCCGGGCAGGGGGGGAACACTGCGCGAATTTCCTGCTCGCTGCTGCCCTCGTTATACCCCTAACCTGTGTCCCAGGGGGAAGGTCTTGTCATTGTTATTCCACATTTCTTCTTAAACAGCTTTTTTTTTTTTTTCCTAAACTTTGTGATGACGTCGAGCAGTGTTAAAAGCGAGGATTAAAGGATGCTGTCGTGCCTGACAACTCTTATTAACAAACTTTAAGCATTGCAAAATCAAGTTATTTGATGAAAAAAAATCTGGGCTTGGAATTAATTTATTAGAGGGTTTTCTCTCCACTAAAATGTTTAAGTACCAATGTCAACTTAAACTCTGAGGCCACAATCTGCAAAGACTTCTGGCCATGCCTGATGTCACTGTCAGTAACAATATTCTCAACGAACAGCTAAAAACATATAAATCTGATGTGCTGGCTTCTCTGTAGGTACCCAACATGTGTGAGCTCAAGAGCAAGGGACTTGCATCATCAGTGCAACTGCTCACAGATCTCATACACATATGTGCAAAACCAGACAGCAGAAATCAGAACTGTAAATAAATTTCTTTAAAATACAGGGGCCCAGTCCTGCAGAGATGTATATATATGCAGGCTTAGCTAATTTTCATTTTCTGTTTTCATTTAAAATGTGAGACTATACAAGCTAGAGCTGTTTCTTTCCAAATTTATGCATATAAAAGACCTATAAATTTAAGCTCATCACACCACAGTCATATGGGATGGGATAGGCTGTAATTATAAGAATAGTTTCAGTGTTCCACCCAACTGATAATTTATGTCACACTCTGAATGTATCTCATAAAACTGCAGATCTAATACAGAACAGCCAGCCTGATTTTTTTTCTCTTCTTGGTCACTGCAAGTCTAACTTCACTCCTTAATAAAAGGCCAACACCATAAAATTTAAATAAAGAAGGCAACACTGACTTCTACTGCAGACATTTGTAGCAGGATTAATTATCAAAGGCCATCAGCTTCTGGAGCTGGACCCTGATCTTTCAGACAGTTGCACTGGCTCTTTGCTGTACTGTAGCTTCCCAAAACTCTTCATCTTAGTTTGAACATGAGTAAAGGTGTTCATGGTAGCAGAGTCTAAAGATAATTGATGAATGGAAGGCATTATTGTTTGATTAATTATCAAACGGCATACTTTATAATATAGGAAACCACTTATAATTAAAGCTAAGAACATCACCAGAATAAAAATATCCATCAGGTGCTGAACAATTTCTGAATGGAACTTCAGATTTTTTTGTGGTGTAGAAGCCAGATAGGGGAAAAAAAATATATGACTGATTTCTTTCAAGCTTAGTTCTTCAAGTGCTTCACAGATGGAGTCTAAGATAACATTTGTAGCAGAATTCAGACTCCAGTTATAGAATAAAGCAAGCTACAGACAAGTTTGTATTCTCTGTGTCAAATATTCTCATTTATATTACAAACTTCAATCATGCAGCTCCTTTGTCCTGGAGAAAGCCATCAGAAAGCTGCCTCAGCTGCAGTTTGAAAAAGAATCCTTGATATGTCCAAGTGGCCATGAAATTCATAAAGGCTTTTTCTATTATTTATTTTACAAAAACCATAAGGCAAATATAATGAAGAGTGACCAAACAGAGCCATAGAACACCATCCCTTACCCTTTAACAGTGACAAAGGTGACCATGGCAAATCAATTTAATGTTCATATATCACGTGATTCTTTTCTTTAAACATTACCAATGTATGTATGTCCAATTATGCTAAAGTAAAATTGCTTGATTTGGCAAAATTACATTGATTAGCTAACTAACAAGCCAATAGATTATCAACTTCTCAATTTTTAAAGTTGACATTCACCAAGATACTCAGAAGTGCCTCTTGCTTCAAAAGTGCCAGCTACACAGGTAAAGCTGTTATTTCATACAGTTTTGACTACCCCCTTTCTGGCTCTTCCCTGTTCTGGTTATTTCATTTTTTTTCCCTCCCTCATTCACAGCTTTTCTTTTTTCCCTATATATTCCCACTCAAGATCTAATTCTGCAGTCTGGGCCTCAGGCTGTCCTTTAGTAAACCTTCCACTACTGATATATTTTCCCACAGCGCCGTGAGTACATCAGTATTCCAGCAGAGGGAGGAAAGTGGCAGCAGAAGGATCGGTTCATCAGTTCAGTGCACAAGACTGATTAGTCAGAGAGCAGGAATAGAGGCAGATGAAAAACTAATTTCACAAGCACTGGAAGTGGTGAGAACTTTCTTCTCCCACAAACTCACCAGCCTGAATATGTGTTCAGGTTCTTTTAAGTTCAATTTTCTTAAATTGTTTCCATAATGCCATACATGTATGCATTGATTATTTTAGGTTAAAATAGGGAATACCCTGAAAATCAAACATGTTACAAGGAGATCAGAATTGAAAACACATGTACAAGCTGTAGACTTTAACAGAGGTGAGTGTTACAAATCTGAGACATCCAGTCAAGAGGATAGTCATCTGAAACTCTTGGTGGTCAGCAGAGAGCCAGGGATACTTTTGAGACCAGTTTGGTGCCTTCTGGTGCAAAACACTTTTTGAAGAAGCCCTTCTCTTCCCACTGACCACAGAAGTAATCAAGCATGACTATGCACATAAATTAGACACCTGTATTAGGCATCCAGAGTTAAGTGGGGTGAATCTGGTCCTGAGTGGGCAGAGTGTGGCTGAGTGTGGTAAGCACTGCCTAGACAGGGAGGATTCTCTTTAAGAGGACAAAAAAGAGCCCAGGAATGCCACAAGTTCTAAGGACTTAGCTGAGGAAGTAAAATAGCCCCAGTATCATTGGGACCGAGACAATAAGTGAAAAACCACAGACTGCTCATACCTGTGAATGAGAACAGGTATTTGGAGAACAGAAAAAAAAAAACAGGGAGGAGTTAAGTTCAGAGAGAAAGTGGGGAAGAAAAAATGTGAGGCAGGAAAACAGCAGAAAACAGTGAATGATGTAGAGAAAACAGCCAAACAATGCTGTGAAGAAAGCATAAAAAAATAAAATATATAACACAGCCTGCAAAAGGAAAGAAATGAGACAGAGGAAACAAAACATACGGAAAAGGAAAACCCACAGTTTTAAAGCTCACTAAATAGATTTAACAACATATCAAACATGGTTGGAGACACTATGATTAAATGTATGCCTACAAACAGCATGCAACTGCTGAAAACTGCAGCGGATGGTTATTTTGTGGCATGACACTGCAGGCATTTTTTCACCTGTACCAGCAGGTTTCATTCTTTTGCCAGGTGGTCCGGGAAAGCCGTTCACACAGGGAACACCTACTTCAGCTGTTCAGTTAGAATCTGTATGACAGCCTCCGTATAGGACCTGAGATATGACAACTCTTAACTGGAATGAAAAAGGAAGGATGAATCTGCAGCCAAGCTCTCCTAAGAACAGAAGTACAATGATACAATTCACCAATGATTTTCCACAATGAAAGTGAAAGGATGTGAGAATTGAAGTGCAAAAAGGAGAGACAGGGAGAACCCACGAGGGTGTCACTTTATCAGTACTCAGAAGAAAGGAAAATAGTGAGTTCACAAAAAGTCTGTCAAGGAAAAGCTCCGAGGGGCCTTATGGTATTAAAGGAATTCAAGTAAGTTAATTCTAGCCAAAACGTATGAAATGATCAAGAAGAGCTTTAAAACTAAGAAGAAACATTAATACTGAAGACTTGGTGGCAGATGAGATTCAGGATGAAGTGACAACTCAAGCAGCTGATATGCTGAAGTCCTGACCCTCCCATCAGCTCCTGCTGACAGCGGTGGAACAGGGAGCACATTCTGTGCATTTTAAGATACATCTCCAATATGGGAATTGTAAGAATATAATTGGACAAGTATGGAAGCAAGAGATAAAAAAGTTCATATAAATCAGAACATCCAGATGAAGATAGAACTACCCAGCCATAACAAACGGACCATTTAATTTAAGCCCCACTAAGAAAAAATACTAATATGTTAAGAAAAACACAATATGGTGACCTGTAGTTCAGTGAAATGAAGCAATTTTTCCCTTTATAACTAAACACAGGACCACAATCCTGCAAAATAACAATCATGAGCAGCACACAATAAAAAATAATCTAAGAAATGATGCCAGACTATGGTTGATGTGTATAATTTTATTTATGAGTAACACTTCAAAGGGGGAGCTGAAGATGCTCAGAAGTGCTGGAATACAGCTACTTTAAATACTGGAATACGAAATTACTGTGGATACATACTATCAACCACCTGTACCAGGAGTAAGAATAATATTGTTAAGATTAGAAGACTAACTTAAAGTATCCTTTTCTGAGGAGGAGGAATGGGGGAATGGAGGGTTCTACAAGTAAGTAAATCTGCAAAGAATTCTGCATTAGGATGAGAAAGCAATAGATGCCTCTATATGTTTATCCAAACATTGCATAACACTTTTACACCCAAATTATAAGCCAATGTCATTGCCATGCATTAAAATAATATCTAGCAAAACACTGAACCACTTCCTTCTTTATTCAACTACCAAGTATTTCTTAAATGCAAGTCAAATTTCTGCAAGAATTGATGACACAGTGATTTAAAGGAGAAAAAGGAATAGAGGAACACAGATCTTTGCCCTGCTTAGATGTCACTAGATATTGTCAATCCTTGAAGAGAAATTTACAGGGAAAACACTCAGAAGTGACAAAAAGTTTCCAAGTTTAAGGGAAAATAGGTAAAACTACACAAAATACATCCAATTAATGATTTGGAAATCAAACTACTGTTTACTAATTTAACAAAAAGTATTGAAATCTCCTTTTGAATTTGGAAATGTTAAAACAATTTCAGGAACTTAGTTATGCAGATGACTAATCTTAAAGAGAGGAATCAGAAAAAGGTATGACCTTTTAAATTCTCATCTATACACAGAGAATATGATATTACAACTTAGAATTAATAAAATACACAGCTATTCTGGCCAATTGTAACAAAACATTAGTGCTGAATTTCCATTTAATATATTTTGCAGCCCACAGGATTAGAGTTCCTTAAGACCACAGTGATGCTCACCTATGATGTGAAGCTGCCTGAGGCCCCATGCTCTCAGAAGTTTGACAAGCTATTAACATCAAACCAAGGATCCTGAGAACCCTGGCACAAGGACATTTAAATTCATACCACTCTTCTCATGTCTGACCACTACCTGCTGATACTTTGCTGATGCTATCTGCACTGACCACATGCTTAGCAAGTTAACAACAAAATATCATACAAATTGGACATGGGCAGGTCTGTGGGAGTTGACAGGATGCAAGCAGGGGTGCTAAGAGAGTTGCTTTGAAAGGTCACACTTGGGGACCACAAGATTGCTGGCAAACTGGCCAAACTGCTGTGCTCAAAGGGTGGTCAGGCCTCAAAATCAAACTGTCAATCAGTTCCAAATGGAGTTCCTTGGGGGTCATTACTGGTCTCAGTCCTATTCAATGTCTTTTAAAATTATCTGGCTGATTGGAATAAATGCATCCTTACCCAGCCTGGAGACACGAAGACTTAAAAGACAAGTAGATACACCCAAAGTGTCTCCATGCACAGAGATTGCAACAGGCTGGAAGACTGAGCTGTTTCAAGAGACACATTAAAAAACTGGACAGGGTCCAGCAGAGTGCCAAAAAGAAGAGATTAGAAGGTTGGAAAACTTTGTGAAAAAATGGGAAGGAATTGGGTTTGTTCAGGTGAAGGAAGAGAAGGCTCAGGTGAGATGTAATCAGTCTTCCAATAAGTAACAGATAATTATAGAGAAGACGGAGATACTCTCTTCACAAGGAGCACAGTGACAGGGCAAGAGGCAATAGACACAAGTTGCTTCAGAAGTTCTGTCTGGATGCAAAAAAAAAAATATATTCACTGTGAGAATAATTAAATATTGCAACAGGCTGCCAAGAGAAATGGTGAACTTTCCTTCACTGGAAATAGTTAACACTTGGTTTGTCCAGTCCTTAGACAACCTGCCTTCAACAGAAGGTTGGACCAGATGATGTCCAGGGGATTCTTCCAATCTAGACTTTCCTATGATTATATGAAAGCCTGATAGATGTTGTGGCTGTATTTAGTGATGAGGAGCAAGGAAGTACACAAGAACAAAGCCAATTTTTGTAACCCCAGGCACCCTGGGTTCACTAAGATAGCCACTTCTCAGGCTGCTGGACAGTCCAGGTATTACAGCTTCCAATGATACATATTGCAAGAGCCAGACTGTGACAAACATTCCTCACTCTTCTAGAGCCCAGGTTAACTCTACACTTAAATAAGTTCTGCAGACCAGCTCCATGCTAACTGCAATGGTCCTTTCTGCTGCAATTAATTTTCAAATATATCAAAGGATGATTTGCACAGCAAATACTGGCCAGGCTGTAAGAGTCTGGATTCTTCATATCTGTGTATAAGAGTGAAGTCTTTCATGGTGTTAAGCAAAAATATACAAAATGGTGAAATGCACGTGATGATAAAGAGTAGAGATAAATGTAAGGGGAACAGAGAAAGAAACAGATATTTTTTCAATGAATTAGCTGTATCTGATAAAATAATCTGCACTAGCAGCCTTTTAGACAAAATTTCAATTTATTATCATAATTTTCTCTTTTTTCTAACCTTCTGCCATGAACACTAGTCATGGAGAATAAACCCATTGTGTTGGGCAACTGTACAGTCTTCACCTCAGTTTACAATTCTACTTTCTGAATTTGTAAGACAACAGGACTGATGCAGCTGCTAAGCTATAGTATATACCAGAGCCTAACAGCTTTCAAATGCTTTAAGGTATCACGGAAATGTGGAAATAGACAAAAATAATTATTCAGAAAAAGATTACCTCTTCTAAAATATAAAAAATAAATTAAAAATACTGATTCTATGATATTCCCTGTCTGCCATAACTTACTTGCCCAAATCACCTAATTAATTGAAAGATATAATCCAACTTAGTTTTATCTTTTGAAGTTTGGCTGTTGCATGCATTGAACTCCCTTTAGGTTGACCGCAAGGTCGTTTTATTTTCCAGTGAAACACACATTAAACATCTGCATTTAAAAAGTCTCCCCTCTGCATCTGGTAATACTTCAAACTTGCTTTCCAACCCTGCTAACATCCTGTTCTGCAGATTTCTCACAGCTAAAGTACAAGAATCTTATGCTTAAAGAAAATATTTGGGTAAGCATGTCACAGTACCTTGAAAGTATGGTGAATCGCTGGGTTGATTTATCAATTGATCTTCATCTGTTCAGATTTTGGAAGCTTTTCCTAACTTGTACCTGATTAATTCTGAAAGAAAAGAAAAAGAGTACAGCACTAAGATATTTGAAAACTTACCTCTGTTTCCTAACTACCAATGTATCTACTGAAAAACTAATACGAAGCATTTTATCCATTTTACAAATACAGTTTCTGCAATGGGTTTCAAATTGAAAGGTAAGCAGGGAGCTGTTATGGTCTCTTCTGTGCAGAGCAGCTCTTTAAATGGCAGCCTGACATTACCAGAAAGGTATGCATTGGATGAAACCTCAATCTTCAGCCCAGTTACTGCACTTGCATCGACTATTACTGATCAGATTCTGAAGCAGATGGTTGTGCCTGTATCACAAGCTGGAAACACAAGAGTGCTGGATTTTCTATAGAGGATTTTTCTAGAATATAGCATGACTCCAACAACAGGGGCTCTCGGGATGCAGCCATGGACAATTTTCCACTGTGCCATAGAACACAGGTGGCTAAAAACAATCCCTCACATAATCATCATCAGTGACTATCACTGTAGCACTGATGAAGAATTTAACAAAAATTAGAGAGATTGAGGCCTTCCCACAAAAGGAATTTTTCTCATCTCAAGCTCAGGTTTTTAAGATCCTTTAATTCAATGCCTATAAACTTCTTGTTTATATAAACTAAATTTAAGCCCAGTTTGCTCTGGTTTAGTATAAAGCAATGCCTAACTGGTTAAAGCTAAAACAAAACCCTGTTAAAACTTAAAAAAAAAATTCACTCATTCTTGTGCACAGATTATACTTAAGATCAAATAACTATTTTTTATAAGTGCTTTGAAATTAAATTGGTGACTTTTTTTTCATCACTAAAAAGCCATTAAGATACATACAAATAAGCCAGCCTAGCCCTGGGACCAGATGACACTTCAAAGAGAACTATTTTTTGCCCCTCCAAGGACTAAAGTCCAGACAAGAGGAATGCAGTCCAAGAGGGCACCCCAGCTGTCCCACAGGCTGTAGGGCTCTGCCCCAGTGGATGGCGCAGAACAAAGTTTTTCCCAGTTCCTGATGCTCCTCTGGGAAGCAAACTGAGTTCATGTCTTTGAAGTCTTCTTGTGCACTGAGGATAAACTCTTTTTTTCCCCTTTTCATTTAAACTGCAGCTTAGCAGCTGACAATACCTAGACTGATATCACCTAGAGATATATTTACTATTTCTAAGACTAACTCTGCTAAGTGACATACTTGATCCTAAGAAGCCCATCCTAGCTTAATTATTTTCTAGGTACATCATAAAATCCAAACTTTTCTTGTCATCGATGGATAGGACTTGAGAGCAAGTCCAGTATTATTTTCCTCTCTGCCCTGAAGTCACAGTTGTGCTTTGTGCTTTATAAAAGTGACCATTAACAAATTTCTACACCAGTAGAAGACTCAAAAACCATTGTATTTCCTCGTTACACATACAAGTCTCTCTGAATAGCACAGTATAAAACTTTCTATTCAACTCTTGCTGCTGCTAATTCAAGAAAATGCAATGCAGTGTTTGTCAAAAATCCTTTTTGTCCTTTGTTAGTTTTGGACAGGAGATTCTGAATTCATACAGACCATCCCTTTCCCAAGAGATAATTCAATGTTTAGCCTCCAAGTCCCAATCCCTCCAACACATGACCTCCCTGCCATGGAAGCAACTCATCCTCCATCTCTACCCCAATTTCTTTAAGGGATATGAGAGCTCCACATGTAAAATGCTCTTTCTTTTATCCTGATGCAAATGTTATTTGTTACACAAAAGGCAAGTTCTGTTGCTTCATGCAAAAATGAAAACAAGAACTATAAACCAGAAAACATCTCCAAAGACATAAAAATCTAGAAACAGGATGATGAGGGGTAAATACAAGAAATGGACGAGACGAGGGTGAAGGAAGGATCAGCAAAAATTTCATTCCTATATATGAGAGATCAGAGCATACTATGTCACCACCTGTGAATTTTGCTGTAGGGATTACATCTGCAGTTGTGTTTGATGGAAGTTAAAAGAATAAGTTTCAAAAGAGTAAAGTGACAGCTTAACGACCCTTTAAAGAAGTCTTTCTCAGGATAATGGGTGGAAAAGAACAGGAATAATTCTTGTTGAGAATTTACAGCAGGTCAATTACAACCACAACTGTCAGCAGAGAGTAATGCAAGGAAGCGATGGGATGATTGAGAACAAGCCAGGAAGAGCTTTCTCCAGAAGGTATCCTTGGTACCTTGGAAAAGGGAGAACTAGTTGAAAGGTGGAAAAATGACAAAAATAGCCAAAGCAGCAATTCAAGAAAATGGAAAAAGGCCTTCATTTTCAAACCAAGGAAGCATTATGTCACTCTCATTGCCTGTATCAACAAAACTTTGTAGCAATTGCTATTTAATACTTTGAGGAGTTACTGATATGCAAGACAAGAAACCACAGGCTGGCAGAGCAAAAGCTATATCCCTGTCAAAACTGTATCTACACAGGCAAATGCAATATAGGCACAGTTACAATGACTAATGTGTATTATCCATTTAAGGGGAAACACATTTACATGAAAATTGTAATTGCAAATCAACTCATTTAAATAAAGGAAATGTATGTGATAGAGCATCCCTAACTTTTTAAAGTATCAAAACTAATGCCTCAGCTCCCCAAAGTCTTTTAACTCTGTTTCATTGCAGCTATGTCTAAATTTTGGAACATCCTTTCCCCTTTGTTATCTACTAAATATCCAAATTTAAGATAAAATACAAAAGCTACATTTATACAAATAAAGATTCGGACTTGTCAGGTATAATCACCCCAGTACTAGGTTTCATTTGGATACTTTACAAGTAGGGGGATAACTTCATGAGGTCTTACTCTGCCCCTTGGAAAAGCAGGTGCAGGAGGGGTGTGTTGAGGGACAGGAGCTGGGCAGCACCAGGCCAGGGGCTGCTCTTATGGCCAGTGGGAACTCGAGGGTAAATCAGAGCAGTTCTCAGGTCAGTCTCAACTGACTGGAGACTGACTTGAGACTCACCAACTACAGAATCTCAGGGGGTCAAAGATGGCATCAGAACCACCAGTTGCATAACTGGGCCTCCTGGTCCCTCCAGGACACACAATTTTTTACATCTTCACAAATTGAAAAGTAATTACCAGCTACACGCTTCAGAGATTAGATACCAAACTTCTGTAAACACAATTACAGAATTGCAGCTTCTCCAGATTTCACGTATTTCCTATATATACCAAGAGGAAGTATTTCTCAGAATTACCCAAATATTTACTATTATCTCTGCAAACACAAATGCAACAGAATATTCGGTGCAAAAAACAATGATACAAGTTATTCTGAAACTATTTCAAACACGCATTGGTATCTTCATTGATAATTAGAAGGTTCAAACTTAAATAACTAATATCTTAGTTGTTACATAAGTAATATCTTAATGGAGAAGCAACAACACCTTTCAGATAATTCTGAATAAGTTGATAAAAATTGCAAAATAATTATGCAGACCAAAGTGCACTTGATGGGTCAAACTACTACAATTTTCCTTTGTCTAACGACAACGGAAAAAGATCAGCTTTCATTATCTTTCTCAAGAAATCATGTCATCACTAATTTTATTTTTATCTTCCAATCATTTCTCTTTTAACTTAGAAGTCTTCTTTAGCAGTAAGATGAACCCAGTCATAAGAAGCCTTTGCATATTGCATTTCAACTGTTTAAATACAACTGCACAAAGCACAGAAGAGAAAGGCAAAAAACATACCTGGTTTCAGAAGTAATGAAGGATTTTCTAAAAGCGAGTATCTTGTCTTATATTTCAAAACACCTACATCTTGCAGTATGATTTACACCACTATTTGAAACTTCAATCTATAAAACACGTTCGCTTACTGCAGCAAACTAAGATAAATAAGGACAGTTGAAATTGTATTTTTACATTTCTTTAAAAATCGTACTTATATATATATGTGTAGAGAAGAAAAAGATATGTTCTGCATTTTATGCCATAGAAATATTTCACACCAATTACAACTTGTATTACATCAGAAACACAGACAATAAAAGCCTGGTACCAAGCAGTAAGAAATCAGGATTGGACATCAGGATTTTCCATTTTTAAAATAAATAAAATCCTGATTGGATCATTTTAAAGGATGCATGAAGTAAAACAGTAACATTAAAAAGAACATACAAATGTATAATATAAGCATACTTTCAAGACAGAAAGGCACAGCTAATCAAGACAATCGAGAGTACATGATTAATATGATTTGCAAAATTTATTACTGAGCTTCTCTGTTAAAGGTAATATTATTCAAACTACACTGTCACGGTTATTGCAGATTAAGGATTTCAAATCAGCTCCTTGTGTATATCATTATTTTGAGTGGCTGCATTTTATCTGCCTAATTTTAAATTACTGCAGGCAGATGAAAGTCATCTTAAAATCTGACTCATAATTCAGGTAACATACCACTAACCTTAACAGAGATGCTGGTTCTTACACAGGTACACCACTATTCTCAATGTAAACAAAGGACACTGGCATGCACCCCAGGCTAAGGATGTCAGCATTTTTCAAACACCTTTCTGACTGTTCCATTTTATGGTGATGCAATATGACCTACATTTTCAACGGCCAAAGAGAGACAGAGAGATAGAAAGGGAGGAGATAGAGAAAAGAAAGACAGACAGACCTTTGCTGTCCTTATCCTCCACCAACTACAGCTTTAACTGTCCCTC
This sequence comes from Calyptomena viridis, assembly GCA_013390005.1. Lineage (NCBI taxonomy): Eukaryota > Metazoa > Chordata > Aves > Passeriformes > Eurylaimidae > Calyptomena > Calyptomena viridis. The sequence continues at coordinate 1,549,429 of WEIV01012179.1, forward strand.
ATGGGGATGGTAATGGGCAAGAAAAAGGCAGAATAACCTTATCGTAAATTCTGAATGAGAAGCTGAAAGATAGGCTAGCATAAGAAGCAGCAACATTTTTTTCCTTCAGTCCTGTGAGCAAGTACATAGTGACACCCTCAACAGGAAAGAACAGTAGAATCAATAATTTTATAATCAGTTGCCAGAACAAAGCTGTCTACAATAGGGATGCTTATTTTACTGCCATGTATTTTCTCTCATATCCCTACCATTTTGTTTCTATGTACTCCTTTTAGATCTCAAAATGAAATACAAAATAATCCGTATCATTATCATCATTTTTACAGACAGAGAAATTGAGGAAGGAGGAGATATTTGCCCACAGTTACATACCAGGCCCAAGGCAGGCTTGGAAACAGAAAGCATCATTCTTCATTATCTCTGTCCTATGCAATCTATTAAGGACTGTGATACCTGTCACCCCAATATATAATCTTGACATAATACCAGAATTATCTCTATATTGTATTTCTTGCACATGAACTTCACACAGAAATCCGTACTAAATTACTGCTAACTCTCAGAAAGCTTTCCCTCACAAACAATGGTCTGCATTTTTCAAACTGGCTCTAGAAATACACTTGACTGAATTGTAAAACTCAGCTCTGGGAATGTCCAAGGTATTTTTCATTATAAACGTGTAAAATATAGACCTAATTAAAGCTTTGGTTGTTTGTCGCTCTTCTTTTTCATTCTTCTGCAACTAAAGCATGTTCCCTTTCAAAAATCAGTAGTGTTCCACAACTAGAACTAACACGTTAAGAAATTAAAAGCTTGTTGCTAGGATTGTATTAAGCAAAAACCAAGATCTTGTGATTTTCAGTTACAAAATGTCCTGCAGAATAGCTGCAAAACATTTAGAGGATCAGAGTCCTTTTACTAATGCTGGTAGTTAATACAATATGCATAACAGTAAATATTTTCCTTATCATTAAAACCGAAGGCCAAAACATAATCTTAAATATAAATCCAGAATTACTCCAGCTCTTTCCAAATCCCATTCAGAGAGGGATTTGCATATAGGTAAACAAGACCCTAATTTGGCACTGTGTTTAAAACCAGAAATCAATAACATGTATAAATTAATTCTGGGTTTGAACTGTATTTATGATAACAATAGCTTTCTTAACAAGCAGCATTCCCCTCATGAAGTGCAATCAGCCCTGCACAGCAAGTGGTGAGAAGCTGTTGCTCATTTGCTTGATGCTGCTGCCTTTTCTGACTGCAGCTTCACATGAAACTGTTCAGGAGTGAGGAGTCAGGGAGGCAAACAGCACCTATACAAAGAAAAGGGGAGAAAAATCTTAAAGCCCATCCTACTTTAAAGAGAAGAGATAGAGTGGAGAACCAAGAGACACAATGAGAACATGTATGAAGGAAGGGAATTACCTGTAAAATGATGGGAAGGAGTTTGGAAATTTAGAGAGGATGGACACTGCAAAGGGAGGATGGGGAGGTAGTGTTACACAAGATCTTAAATAAAAAGAGAACTCTTTCCTCTTCAACACTTGCCCATCAGACTGTGGGGAAATCCTCACTCAATTAAATGACATTATAATCATACATATCTCCACTCCTATTATCCCTGGCCACACCTTGGTCAATCTATTTTGCTCCTTGAAAGTGAATTCAGTGGGAAACTGGTATTTCTTCCATTATAAACAAATTTATTTCTGTTAATCTAGGACAGGAGTTGTGCTGATATAAAAGAAATCTCTTCAGTATTGTCAGCATTACTAAAGCTCTCCTTTGTGAATGTTTCACTGCAACATTTCTTTTTTCTTTCTTCTGTTGCAGTTTAGAAGGGAAAGAAGCTGCGGTGACACTTTTATTGCTGTCCAACACCATAAAAATTCCAGCTTAAGAAGCCAATTAGTGCAGGGACTTGCAAGGTCCAAGCCCGGGATCCATCTCAGAACAACTCTTCCCTTTGCCTACCAGTGACTGCCATCTAGAGTCAGAATCGCCTCACATGGAACAGGGTGGGAACGAGGACAGAAATGCTACAGCACTGACAGAAATGTCAATCCCTGCCAAAAAAAAAACAAACCAACAAATAAGAACTCACATTCCAGAAAATTACAACTAGCTTAAAAAGATTAAAATAATTTAAGTTTCTCTTCTTAACATGCCTTCTAACTAACGAGCATTTGGCCCTTGTCTCCCCGCTTTTCTCTGAAAACTGCAATTTTGTTATAAACAGTTAAGTTGTATGTGTGGGGAAAATACACAGAAAATAGCACTATACTGCTCTTCAAGTAAATCCTGTGTTTCAGTTTTTTGCTGAGAAATGTGCTGGGCCATGTTAAAAAACTGAATACAGAATCTTATCATTAGCTGAAGATGCAACAGTGACATTTCAAAGACTACCTGTGTAAAAATGCTGACAAGGCTTTAACAATTATGACATTAGTGATATTAATGAGACAAAAAATGTCTTTTTAGTGGCATGAAACTTAATTTCAAAACCTTAACATTTTCATTTCAAGCAATATCTTGAGACTGACCCAAATATACTAGTGGCTTAAATGTCTACAAAAGCCTACCTGAGCCAACAGCACTTCTCATACACTGTAAACTTGACACACATTTCTATACTGCATTAATTCACAGCTGCTTATTATACTATATAAAAACCATACCTTTTTCTAACTACTACTTATGTAGCTATTAATAAAGTACCTAATACTCAAGCATTAATCAACCCACTGCTAGATACTCTTTAACTGAATAAAAGGCAGGATTTTTTTGTTATCATTTACCTGGAGAATATAATAATTTGCATTTTAAAATATTCCCAGTAGCAGTTACCTTCTCTGCAAACCATAAGCAGATATGAAGCCACAGCCGTGCGAGTGTTAGCATATTCTTTAGCTATTAAAATCATTTATTAGCTATGACTAATAATGCCTTGTGAAGAAATCTGTTCTTGTTTCCTCACTCTGCTGCTCATGGACAAGAAGACTGGTAATGAAGCATTATAAAAACACAAGATTTCTTCTCACGTTTATTGTTGCATTAGATACATAATCTCCAGGTCCCATGGTATCCCTCCTTCTTACTGCTAGTCCCACTAAAAACTTAATTTTTCCTAAGGGGATACATTTTCACAAATGAAATTAAGTGGGATTACAAAGCTTGCTTTTGAACATGGCTACCTGTGTATGAACTGTATGTCAAGCTGTAGTTACTGAAATCAAGTTTCCTCCTTATGGATGGATGCAGCCAGCAGAACAATTGCTCATTCTGATCCACGCTCAGGGCATGTTTTTCCCCACAAGGAACTCCAAGAATCCCCATAGTTTTTCCAAGCAGAATAACAATTCTGTAACTGGCCTGGATGCAGCACTACAGCAGAGAAGAATATTTAAACAGAAGGATGACAGAGAGTCACTATAGCATTGTCCTGGAGGATGAAGGATTAACAGAAGTAAAACCACAAAATTTCCTTCAAAACTACCACAGCCTTTCTTACAGATACAACAAATTTCCACTAAAACAGAACTGATAAACAGGCTACAGAGGTGGAAAATATGTTTCTGCAAGTATCATGTCCTCTGATCCTATTAAAATCTGCCCAATGTGTAATTAGAGATCTGTTAACCAAAGGAGAGATGGAAGGAACCTCCAAAGGTCAGACAGCCCATCCCTCAGCTCCGAGGCAACTAAACTATCTGATGGGAACAATACAGGTAATCCAACCTGTTCTTAAAGACCTGGGGCAATGGAAGCACCATCATCCCCACCGTGATGACTATTCCAGCCTTTCAATACTTCCACTACAAAACTGTGTCCGTGATCAACTTCCACTGACACAATATGATGTATTTCTTTCTCCTCCTGCCAGAGGCCCTCACTTTGCAATGCCCTTCAATAGATCTGCCTTCTCACCCACTCAGGCCCCTCTTGTTTAAATTAGGGAATTGCATTCTTGTGGCACATATTGTTTATGTTTTGGAGCTCTTTAAGCAACTGCACTGTCATCTCCACACTTCCTCTTTCCTAATTTCATTCAATACAGACCTGATGTCCTTCACGTGTGCATTTAATTAATAATTTATTTCAAAACTGAAGCAGATCAAGCAGACTGGTTTTCACAAACTTGTGATCCTTAATATTTTTATATACTATTGGACAGTTTTTTTGTCTAAGAAAGTTTAGGAAGCTCAGCTAGAACACAATAGGCACTGCTTCTCTATGCAGTGATTTTACTTATAATTAAACTGAAAAAAAGTATAGATGACATTCCTATCTCTTTAAAAATTCAAGTCATATTCATGACTTGATAAACATCACTGTTATGGAGTGAGCACAAATATAAAGAGGGGGTTGGCCTCATTGCCCTGCAGCAAAACTATGCACTTTCCCATTGATATCAGAGATGGTGCACAAAGAAGAGCCACGAAGAATCAGAAACACAGAAAAATACTCATCAAATGGCAGGAAAAGTAAAAAGTCAAAAATTGATCTGAAATCTTCAAAGTAAATCTTCACAAATTATGACCACATAAAAGCAAGGGTTGTCTTTCATATATCTAC
>WEIV01012179.1:1562945-1574905 GCA_013390005.1 Calyptomena viridis
CCCCGAGCCCGGCCCGGGGCGCTCACCCCGCAGACGGGCCTCCATCCCGGCCCCGCTCCCGGGCCCGTCCCGCGCCCCTGGATCCCGCGGTTCAGCAGATCCGCCCGCTCGGGCATCGGGAATCGTCCCCTGAAGCGCCGGGAGAGAGCGGCGCGCGGCGCTGGGATGCGGCTGCCATGGCGTGAGGATCTGACAGGAGTTTTTCCACAGATGAAGTTATCCGCAAGCGGCTGCTGATCGATGGCGATGGAGCTGGTGACGACAGGCGGATCAATTTGTTGGTGAAGAGTTTCATTAAGTGGTGTAATTCCGGATCTCAAGAGGAAGGGTATTTGTTTTCTTTTGTTTTCGTTTGTTTTTTTAAGTCTTGGAAGTGGTTAGCTCGCTTTGCGGTGGAAAACAGGGCTCGATCCATTTTGAAAAGATCCGTGTTGAAATGTGTACATCTGCTTTTCCTATGGCTCTGTGGTGTTTCCAGGGCAAACGCCGGGCGCTGTGCTGGGAGATGAGGGCTGGAGACGGGTCAGGAATCACTGACGGCCGCGGGCTGTATCGTGAAATCTGCCAGCACCGCTCGAATGCCCTCAGGATTCCCGTGCCGCTGCATGATCCGTCCGGGAGTCCCGCTATTATAACAGGATCATGACTCGAATATTTTAGTTGGCATTTGTTCTGTTAGGGAAGGGTAATACTGATGGTATTTCAGCTGCTGTGGTTCTCTTTTTTTTAAAAAAAAAAAAAAAGAAAACAAAATAAACAGGCTAAAGTATATATATATGAGTGAAAACGTGCTGTGGGCTTCCTATTAGTATTAGATATAAATTCCCAGAGGACACAATATTACGATTGTGTATACAGAGAAGCACTGCAGTGTTAAAATACTAATTTCGGTGGTCACCGAGCCAGCCCTAGCTGGGGAGTTTTTAAGCTCTGGATCAAACATCTCATTGCTTTAATATTCACTTTACACCGGAAAGGACATAATGGTGGGTACATAATGGTGTTTCTAACTGCACTTTCAAAAAGTTATACATTGAATCTTTAAAATATTTTCTTTATTGAGTAATTGTTATTCAGCTGTTCCTTATGCTATGTGTTTTGTTTTCCTGTAAAGTTAGGGAGTATTTTTCCACTCTTGGGATTAAATATCTTGTCTGTTTTCAGTTATAGCCAGTACCAACGAATGCTCAGTACTTTATCACAGTGTGAATTTTCAATGGGAAAAACTCTTCTGGTGTATGACATGAACCTGAGAGAAATGGAAAATTACGAAAAAATCTATAAGGATATAGGTAAATATGAAAGTTTTACTGGTTTCTGTTTGACAGTTTCTCTTTCATGAAAGAGGTCAAGCCAGTTCTGGTAAATACGTATATATATAAAAATATATATATATAATGAGTGGTTTGGAGGTTTTTTGGTTTTGTTTTTTCCCATACAAGATAGCACTCATACATGTGCTGTGGGCATCTTATCAGTGTATAAAATAGATACAAGCAAGAGCTTTTTTGACCTATTAAAGCATATGTGGGTTTGAAGCTGATGGAGCTAATGAGTCATGTCTCAAACAGTTCTTTTATAATTTAGCAGAATGGCTTATTTACATGTATTGTTTGAGTTCAATATAACTCTGTATATTTTGACTTTTTTTTTTTTAAGAAAACAGTATAGCTGCAGCCCATGAGAAGATTTCTGAATGCAAAAAACAAATCCTGCAAGCAAAAAGGATTCGAAAAAATCGCCAGGGTAAGGAGCAATATCTGTATTTACACTGGTGGGTTTCATTATTTCGTTATCTTTTCCAATACATTGAATTGCAAAATAGATTCCAAATTTTTGAAAGTGCAAGGGATCACGAATACTATATCCAAGCTGTTGGATTCTCCACCCACTACTGTCAGGTTTTGGTGCATGAGGCAGGCCATATTGAACCAGGAGATCTCATTGGCATGCAACATCAGGAAAACCTAAAAGAAAAGTTCAGAGAGATGTTTTCAGACCAAAGAAAAAACCCAGGAGCATCCTACCACAATTCAGATGATTTGAGAAAAAATAAAGCACAGTATTAACAGTGAGACAAGAATTGAATAGACTCACACCCAGCACTGAACATCATAGAAGTGTATTCCTTCAGCTGTTAAAGGAAAGTAATGTCTTGGCATACACAGAGACAGTGGTGCCAATTACACACCAGCACCTCTGGATGTGCCCTTACTGAATACCTCTTACAAGAGGTGTATTTTCCCCCTACTCTTAAAAGTATATGCTGATAATTTCCATTGAAATTTGAAGCATTCTAAAAGATTAGCAATTGACAAGAAGCAAGAATTTGGTTTTTTTGTGATAAAATGCAAAAAGAGAAAGTTTAGAAGTATTGCATGAAAGGTTTTAAATACAGCAGTTTGAATAATTTTAGACTCAACTGGAAATTAAAATATCCTTCACTAATAGGAATGTATGTTTTGGTATGTTCTGTCCAGTCTGCAGCACATATTTTTCCATGTGAAAGAGGTAGTTTGCATATGTACAACATTACTATCAGGAAGTAGCTGTGTTAGTTGCCTATATAACCATAATATTGTTCGTAATGGTTTTTTAAAAAATCCTGCAAATTAAAAAAATCTATGCAGCATTTTACTTTTTTCTTAAAATCTTAAGTGTTTCTATGTAAGATCAGCACCATTTTCTGGATATCTACATCAGATTGTATCTAAACCCAATGTTTATGAAACATACACAGAAGTCTAAGTGTGCAGCAAAGCACAGCTTTGTTATGTTTTCTGGCCTCATCCTTTTTTAATCACTAGCACTAAGTAAGTTTGAGTTAGTAGGTAATGGTCTACAATCATATCTGTAGTTTATTTAAAATCTCTTTTGATATAATCACCTACTTTGAAATGTTACAGCGTGGTATAAATCATATATGTTTTTATATATGTATATTTGCAGGTACTTTTTTATAGATAAGTTGTTACGTACAAATTTGAAAAATGTTTAAACAGTTTTTCAGAAAGGAGAAAGAATCTACCATTCTTCATATGGTACCTGAGTTTTGATTCTTGAATCAATATTTTCAGAATTATTTAGATTAACTATTTAAATGTCTTTCAGAATATGATGCATTGGCCAAAGTCATACAGCATCATCCAGACAGACATGAAACATTGAAGTAAGTAAAACTACATTAAATTATGATATGCCAGTAAGCTAGAAGTCACCAGATTTGACATTTCCTTGGTTTCAGTTTGATCTTTCCTCACTTTTATATTATTTCTTTTCACACAAGAAAAACTTGTGTTTCTCTCCTCTTATCAGCTTTCTTTAATTAATCTCCATCTCTATGGGTCAGAAGCACTGCTAGTTGTTTTGTAGTTGACATTTTTCCATTGTTAAGGTAAGTGAACCCAGATGTAAATGCACATCTGATGTCACTTTACCAGGGGTGAGCAGCTCAGAATTCTAAGAGTGGGAAGTGCTGTAAGAGCAGCAAGGTTTTCAGTGCTCCCTCAAAATATATAACACATAAGCAAGTGAGGTGGAAGGAGAGAAAGCAGGAGAAAGCTCTTGGGGTTTTTTTATGTTTTCCTTGTAGTAGCTGTTCCTGCCTGCCCTGTTATAAATGGTTGTGTCACAGCATAACTTGCCCTGGTGTGCAGGTTGGACCTACCTGTTGTCCAACTTGTCTTGCGTGTAACTTACAGTGCTGCTTGTCACCTTCTGGGTTTGGATCACTATCTGTGCTTTTGGGGCAGCTGTGGGGAGATAATCCTTTTAACTTTATCAAGCCACAGAAACATTCCAGGACTTACTGCATCTATAAGTTTGCTCTTAAGCTTGTGAAAGGTGTAGTGTGGGGTTACTGTTCCCATTTAAGTGCAGCTTGTGCCTATCCCATCACCCACTTTCAGCGAAATTGGTGAGGGAGGTTGTCTTTACACATTCTGTGGCAAAAGTAAGAGTTTTGATTATACTATTACCCTAATAATAAGCCACTGACTATTTCACACAATTCTTTCTTGTATGTTGTTTTTCTGTGCCTTGATTTCATTACCACAACTTCGATTATTACAGGCAATTCTCATGAGGCCTGACTACTTCTTACTTCATTAGTCACTATGTGACTAATTTATCAAGTGAGGCTTTAATAAAGAGCTATCAAAGGGAAGTTTTTCCAATAAGTCAATTAAGAATGGAAACAACTAAATGAGAGAAGTTGTGGATGCTCCATCCCTGGAAGTGTTCAAGGCCATGCTGGATGGGGCTCTGAGCCACCTGGTCTAGTGCAAGGTGTCCCTGCCTACAGCAGGAATGTCAGAACCAGGTGATCTTTAAAGTCCCTTCTAACACACACCATTCTGTAATTCCATGATAAATTATACCTTTTAATCTTAGAGGATGCCAGGTTGTTTAGGTTTGAAGAGGTTGCTCTAATTTTGAGTAACACATCCAAGTGTAAGTTTCTTATGCAAAGCTAGAAATGGTGGCAAGTTACATCTAGGAAGAATGCAGTGTATAGGAAAGTACACAGAAAATCATACAATGAACCAAGAGTCACCCTTAAATCAGAATAGAAGAAGCTTCACTGGCAATGTCATACTTTTCCTCAAACTCTTAATCACTAGAAATACTTGAAGAAACTTGTGAGAAGAAACATCATGGCTTATTGCAAGAATTACACTTACAGCTTTTGCAGGTTTATATGGCACAATAGGACAAAGTTCAGAAAAATACTTTATGCATTTAAGGGACTGTTTCTTGGAACAACTAGTCATAGAGCACAAAAGACCTGTTAGCAGCTTACTCACAAGTAATGCACAGGAGCCAATTCAGGAAGTGACAGGAGCTGAACTACTAAATGACAGTGCCCACGGTGTAATTAAATGCAGTATCAGAAGAGCTGTTCAGAGGACAAAGAGATACAAAAATATGAAGGCTAGGGAAAGATTTTCTGAAGCATAATGTGAGTGAAATTCCAGATGTAGCATGGATGTTACTGAAAAAAAAAAATTGCATGTTCTTTCACAGTCTGCTTATACCTGACAGCACAGTGTAATTAGCACGATTTGGCCAAATGGAAATCTTTCATAAACTAGAAACCAAATACTGGCAAAATCATGGTATGAGCCTAAGTTTTTAGCCCATTTCCATTAAAGAAAGGAATGATATCACACTCAACCCTCTCTCAGGCATTCCCTTGGAGGTACCAAGCATACTGGCTTTAAAAAAGACAACACCCTCAGGCAGCATGAAAACAGACCTTTTTCCCATCCACAACGAGGCACTGATGGGGACTAGAGGCCTTTTTATGGTTCCCTACCCAAGGCTAGTTGCAGCAGCTGTCAGTGCTTCAGAAAGGAAAGTTTGATTTTTTTGGTGACACCTCTGTGGTTCTACCTGCTAATAAATCAGGGATGATCAGCCTCAATCCACTTCACCTTTAAAGGAACAGTTTGTTCTCATTGCATGGAACATAAATTATGGTAGACATCAGAGGAAAAGCAGAAGGGCCAAACTGGAATTTGCTTGTAGGAGTTGATGCTCCATCCTCATTTAAAAGGTAGTGTACATTAGGGGACCTGATATTCTTTGCCTTGCCTCTGAAAGGATTGTGGTGGTTCATGGTGAGTTCAGGTGAGAAAAAAGTTCTTCACCCAGAGGGTGAACAGGCTGTCCAGGGAAGTGGTCACAGCACTAAGACTGACAGAGTTCAAGTTGGACAATGCTCTCAGGCACATGATGTGACTCTTGGGGATGGTTCTGTGCAAGGACTCTATTTTTTGGTAAGAATCATGAAATTACAAATTTAGAACATAATAATTTAACATGAACATCAAGTAGCCATATTTCTATATCATTTCACTTGTTATGTTTTGTTTACACATGCTGTTTATTTAACAGTTCTTTTTCCTCTACCTAGTTCAAATCTCTTTTGCAAGAATTTTATGGAACTTTTTAAAAGTAACATGACAATTACTTTTCAGGCAGCTAGAGGCTTTGGGAAAAGAACTGCAAAATCTCTCTCACATTAAAGAAAATGTTGAAGATAAGGTAAGTTTTTCATAGATATTGTTATATAATCATTTATTAGGAACAAAATTAATGGAGAATTCTCTAGAGTTGTATGGCTGTCTGTTTCCTACAATACATATTTTGTCATTCCAGTTGGAGCTGAGAAGAAAGCAGTTCCATGTTCTCCTGAGCACTATCCATGAACTTCAGCAAACCCTGGAGAGTAAGTGTTGGTCTTGGGTAATAGATATAACTGGGTTGGGTTTCAGTGGACCAAAGGGTTTCACAGCTTCCAGCAGTGGGATAGCTCTGTGCAACTGAGGTTGGTGACCTCTTGCATCAGCAGCATTTTTTTCTCCAGTAGTAGTCCAGAGCCTGAGACTGCTCAGAATTTTTTTTCTCTTACAAGCTACCCACTGTGTCATTTCCTGACTAGCTTCAGGCTAATCTGTGGGCAGCAGAATTCTTTAAAATGTGAGGATGGAAAATAGCAATTTGGGGTTAGGTTTCTTTTTTTTTTTTTTAACAGAGAAAGTATTTCTTAGAGGAAATTATTTCCAAACTTATTTGTATAATTCCTATTCTGGTAGTTTTGAATATGTCACTCACATCATGGTATCATTTGAGGCTTTACTAAAAAGAAATTGGAATATAGGGAAGGTAATGAGTCTGTGATAGAGCAGGGACTGAAGCTGTCATACACAAGAGCTAAATTCAGGAATTAGTCATACTCCTCTTTTGTCATAAAAATACTTAATATTTTCAAATCAGCACTAACTTTTCATGTTCTAATATGGAAATATTGTTTTAAATATTATTTGCTGGATATTTGCCATGTCTTTCAAAGACAGAACAATTGGCACAGCCTTTGAGCATGACCTGATTAAATGCATAGATGGCTGTAAGAGCAGACTTTCATTCTCTAAGGCCGTCTAGATCTTCTTAAGCAGAATGAGCTGCTAATCCTAGGTGAACTTTAGCAGAAGGTTATTGTTATTATGTGTTACTAACACTTGCTTAAGTACTAGTCTCTAAAATGCATTCTCATGAATATATAGGTTACCTTTCAGCTTTCAGGATTTTATGAAGGAAGTGACAGTTTAGTGTAAGACACAATTTCAGTTTGAAATAAATAAACCATTAGTAGGCAAAGAGAAGGCTTGTGATTTGAAGTAGCCTGGCATTGTTTGCCTGAATAGATGCTATAGAATTTACCCCCTATTTCCAGTAACACCTGTTACACATAACATCCTTAAAAACTTCAAAGGATTTTTTATTTGTTTGAACAAAGGATTTTGTCTAATGAGATACTGAACTCCACATTCAAGGCAATCAAAATAAAATAAAAGTGAGACACAGCTGTGCAGAATAGTCTCTAAATATGACGAAGCACGTTTGACTAACAGTAATATTGAATTTTAGATGATGAAAAACTTTCAGAAGCTGAAGAATCCCAAGAAGCTCAAATGGAAACAGAGGCCAAGCAGTAGATGTAATATTGAGACTGAAAATACTACTGAAAAATGTCCAAGTATCTTCATGTGATGTTGAAACCAACAGTAAGAGATGGAGCTGAAAATAGTTTTCTACTGTTCTGTGAATTTTTATACAAAAATACTTGTTTTGCTTATGCTTCAGGGGAAAACAGTTGCAATTTGTGACAAATACATTTTGTTTCACAAAAGATGAAGCTTCTACACAGTACTTGTGAACCAAGGTGTTTGCAAAACATTGTCAATAAAAAGTGTTTTCACAGATTTTCCCATTTTTAGTAGGCATTGAGCCTAATAATAAAGGCTCCATTTCCTACTTGATGTCAGACTGAGGGCAGTGCATCTTTTCATGAGTCTCAGCTTCCATACCCTAGTTTAGATAGGACCTAAATATCAACTAAGTGGGGTCTTAGTTTTTCAAAGTAGCTTCCATTTTAGAACTTACTGTGACTAGACTAGAATTTGCTAGTTTCGTATAAAACAAATTACTTATATAGAATTAATGCTTGTTAAAGGTTGTAAAGCAACAAAAATCATCCTGTATTAGTTTTAATATTTTCTTCAAAATGGTGCAAAGTACCACAGTGGTCCAAGTCTTGCTCTGCTTTGTTTGTTGTACCACATCAAAAGTCACATTTTGAAATGGCACATTTAAAACTGCAATTTAAAAGCTTTGTTCTTGAAGAACCAGAAATATAATCCTGATACTGTTTATAATCTGCTTCTGGATTTTATCTGTCAATTGACTATTATGAAATACATTGTAATTTCTGAAACAGATGGTGGAACCCTTCCTTCCTCACAATGAAAAACTGAAGCAGCTGAACATTAACCGTGATGTTCAAGAATAAGAGATACTTTTATTATTAGTAAGGAAGGTGGAATCTATCCACCTGGATCATCCTGTATTCTGTTGGGAGGTAGGAAATACAGGTTTCAACCTTCCTGACAAAAGAAGAGAATGGAGTATGCTCTATGTTGTTGCAAGGCAGGGAGGAAGGAACAAGGGGCAGTAGTTGGTGATACCACTACCTGTTAGCCAAAGCCTTCCAGTGATTTGGGTAAAGGAAAAGATTTTGGATCTCACTCAGACTGAGCCATGAGCATACATGGTTCAAATGAAATAATGATATCACACAGAACAAAGCTGCCTTCTCACTAGGTGACAGCTGAAGGGGAATTCCAGGACTGAAACTTCAGATTTTCATAATCTAAATGCCATATAATTCCCACTCTCAGTGACTGTGGATCTTTGTGCATTGGGCTGAACAGACATATCTGAGCTTGTTTTGCTCACATTCCAAGTTTGCTAAAGGCAAGCCAGCTGAGCAAGAAGTCACACAACTTCAGTAGCACAGTGTAGCCCTGAACTAATAAGCTGTCAAAAGGCTTCTAGTTCACAGCTGGTCAACTCAGAACATAGGGGAAGATCAGGTTTGCCTGACAGAGCCTGTGCAGACATGCAGTGCTTCTCATGCACTACAAATTTGGCAGGTTTTGGGAGGTGGTTAAGCAAACAAAAGGGATCTAATGTGAAAAGTACACCATCAAAAAGTATTTAGTGTACTGCAGTTTTCCCCTCCTAACAACAGCGAATAGTGAAATATTTTGTAAAGCAGCAATCCAAATTACTGCCAAATCAGGGAGGAGTCACTGTCCTGAATATAGGAATGATGAAGATCATAAATGACAAAGGCTCAAAGACACTTAAAGCATATTAACATTTTTTTTGCTGGTTGAAATGCCCTCCATAAGCTACCTGGACAGAATGGCATTCACCACCTAAAAACATTCTCCATAGCAGTGTTGTTGTGAAAATCTCAAATTTTTCCATTCATTGTTTTACACAATTCTTTGGAAATTACTTGGATCACTTAAGTATTTAATCACAGAACTTGCACTGCTGTGTATAAAACATGACCAGAAATGTGTCAACTTGTAGGTCTGTCCCTCTGGTGAGGAATACATACACAGAAAAGAGAGTTGTACACAAGAGAAGCAGTAAAAACACACAACAAAGGAGCACATTCTAGTTTGAATTACAGTGATGCAATCTTGAAAAGAAATTGCTGCCCCAAAAAATTAAGTCATCCTAGTGCAATCCTAGTGGCAGCAAGAGTTTGATGTCACCAAGCCACCTTGGAGAGCAATCAAAATAAAAAGCAACATCAGTTCATTGCAAATGGAGCCTCAGTGGGGCATCCAAAATATTTGCTCCCAATATTTTCAGTATTTATACCTCTAACCTCTTGAACATTAGATTTGTACCAAACCCCCTCCTCACCCCCCAAAAAAAAACCAAAACAAAACCAAATGGAATTCTAATACCAGTCAATATNCATTTGTACAAAAAAAAAATCCAAAAACCAAAAAAACCCAAAACAAAACCAAATGGAATTCTAATACCAGTCAATATTTAACCTCCTTTGTTACTAACCCTCAGGTTCCAGCTTCAGATCTGCTCTGTCTATGTTGGAAATGTATATTTGCATTTCCTGAGACCTTCTGTTCCAGAAGTGTTCTGTGTGTCATATTTCCAAGACACAGATGATGGTCACTGTTTCATCCCTGCCTGGAAAGCTGTTCTCTGTGATGCTGCTTACCTGCATTGACTCTAAATATACATGTATAAAAATCTAGGTACATAAATTCAGAATGTCCACAATGACACTATTTAAATAAGAAATCATTCCTGGGTTTATGACTAGCCTTGTCCCTATCTGAGCCAAAAGATTATTATATGCCTAAATGCTCCATCTCAGTGGTCTTGCCATGTGAATGTGAAAATACAAGCAAAAAGAAAGTTGCTGAAGTGATAAACAGACATTTGCAATGCCAGGACTTATTTTTCTGTCCTGTCTAAAGGAAAGCAGCAGACGGAGAATGGAACATTGGACAGAATTGGTATCTTGGGTGGAATTTTTAAAGAGATATTTAGCAAGCTTCATGAAAGGAGGGAAGAAGGAGGAGAAAGGTCACAGTGACACACTGCCAAGTGATGGGATATCTCTGAAACCATGTTAATTTGAAGAAAGCTGCTGTCAGCACAGAAAATTGCAAAAAATATATCCCAGAGATTTATGAGCTAGAAATTAGGAATTATTTTAGATACTTGTCATGTAAGTTTTCCAGCTGTCGCAGCCGGCTTGTGCTGTGCTTTCCCTCACTCCTTTACTCAAGTCTCAGGTGGGTCACCTTTTTTTGTGAGTTTAAAAAGAACAAAAAAATTCAGAAATGTAGGCAAGTACTGTTAGTTCTGCTCTGGGAACCTGTGTGATTTCTTTCTTTCAAGAACACACACCTTGGGGACACACTATACCTGTGTATGAACCACTTTATAAATCTATATGCAAAAGATCCTGTGAAAAGCAAGTTGGCAACAGAGAAATGCTTCACCTTTTGTGCATCATTCCGTGTTCTTGGGTTACCTCAGCCTTCATTTCCCTAATCTATTTTAACAAAGGTTATTACCAGTGTCACAGAAGTCCCTTCACTCAGCCCAGGGCCAGTGTGTTGCTGGGCACTGTGCAAAGGCAGAACAAAGAGGCTGTTCTTGTCCCTGTGTACTGGCCAGTGCCACAGCAGCTGGGAGGCAAAGCCAGGCTTGGAGCAGCCTGCCCTGGTGCCCACGCTGGCCTGGCCTGATTCACCTGCCTCCTGGCACCAGAAAACAACCCAGCAGGAGTTGGCATGGAATGGCTGTGTGAGACACTCAGTGACATGCCAGAGGTTCTTGGGGAACGAGACACCACGGCATCCCCACCAAAGGGACTTGGCATCCTCATAACAAGGAGCTTCCCAGGTATTCAAGAGTAACCCTAAAGCCAGGGGTGCAGTATGCTGTGGTCTGTCCTGCTGGCAGAGTCCTGAGGGGAAGAACATTGGGGCCTTCCAACCCTGTGCCAGGTGAAATCAGGGAGGGCTTGTTTCATGGAAGGAGCTGTAGGCCTGTCCCAGCCAGAGGCAAAGCACTGGTGGTGTTGGACAGGTGCAGCTGTTGCTCCTGAATGGCAGGAGCTGGTGTTAAACGAGGAGCCCATGAGAACGGAACTAAGGAACAAACTCATTTGTCTACATTTGTTACGTCTGTGTTTGTGTAGCTTTTGTGGGGGGCCGCACGTTTGGATGGCACAAACCACAACAGGTCCTGGGAGCACTGCCTGACACCACCACAGCATCGTCTTTGTGGGCTTATTAACACCTCTAAAACTGGTCCCCACCGTGATCCATCACACACTGCGCGGATCCATCCCGGAGCGCGGCAGAGCAGCGTGAGCTGGGGAGTACTCGGTTAACACCCCACGGGCACAAAACGAATTCCAAACTCCCTAAGGATGCAAAGCCACCCGTAGGAGCCCCATCCCACTGTTTATCCCGCCTTGCTCTCGGCTCAGCCTCCCGCTCCCGGATCCCGGTCCCGCGGAGCCCCGGGGCGCGGGCGGCCGGCAGGGGGCGGCA
>WEIV01012179.1:1576357-1723588 GCA_013390005.1 Calyptomena viridis
GGCCGGCCGGGAGCGGGAGTCGCGCATCCCACCGCCCGCATCCCCAGCCTCGCCAGCCCTTTTCAGACCTTTCCTTTCTCTTTTAGTTTCTGTTTTCCCCACACGACCGATGACGGGAGAGGCCCAAACCCTAGAGAATCAGAGAATATCAGGAGTTGGAGGGACTCGCAAGGTTCACTGAGTCCAGTTCCTGGCCCTGCAACAGCACAGCCCCAAGAGGGTTTTCCCTGCTCATCCCAGTACTTATTTTCATTGTCTTGCCTAAACTATCTTGATTCTCAAAGTCTCTCCCAAGCTGCCCCAAGACACATAAAGCACTGCCGAGAAGCAGAAGGTGCAATGCTGAAACCATCACACTTAATGGCACTCTAAGATGCTACAGAAGTGCATCCAATACTTCATTTTCCTACTGATGATGAGATACCAAACCTTCCACACTGCCTCTCCCAGCAAGGGCTGGAAGAGCAGAGCCTGACAGTGCTTGCAGCAGGGGCCAAGCACCCTCCAGTACATGAGTCTGCTGCCTCCAACACACCCAGCCCTGTCAGCCTGCAGCCAACACAAGAGATGTTTCAGTATCATTCTATGCTGGGATACTCTGAATTTGCAGCATCACAGTGAGAAACTTGGCAAAAGTTTGCTAGAAGTGTTGTACTGCACGAGAATTCCTGAAATAGTCAACAGCCTAGACATGTGTTTTTAAATTGTTCTCACATTAAATGAAAAATAAAAAACAAACTAACAACCTTTTCTATGCTTTACCAGTTTGTTTGCAAGAAAAAAGCACCAAGAGAATTTAAAACTCTAGTGTATCTCCAAGAAGGAAAGGATTGGGCTCTTCTCACCACAAAATAGTTTTGTCAGAAGTGCATGTAGGAAATAACAGCATGTGCTGCACATAACAAATAGGCCCCACTAGTAACCCATTTGCAATAAAAAACAACATATAATCTATGCTCTGACAGGGCAAGTTGATTGCAGTCACCTTCCCAATAACTCTTACATTAAATATTACTACACCTAAATCTCCTTATGTGAATCTAAGGGAAATTGATCTTTACATTGAACGTGCTACACCAAAATTCAAGTGCATTAGTTCCTATTTTGAACTATTTATTTTCCCCAAAGCATTGTATTGTTGCTAAAAACTCCTAAACAACACTGAGCTTCAAAGTTGAAACCAAAAGCCTCTGGTTGAGCCTCTGGTGACACAACACATGGAAACAACCACCACTTGCACAGCTTCTCCCAGTTACATTGAGGAAACTTTTACAAACTAGTGGAAATTCAGAGGTGGAGATCTTTTAACTTATTTGACAGGAAAAATGGAAAAAAAAAGTTTTGGTTTCTTTCTTAGTGCCTGTTAGTGTCAGTATCTTCTGCCTGATTCTGCATGAATTCACAGAAAGCTTTCAGACCAATTCTCTTTTGCTCTGCTATTGTGACTGCTGGAGATGGGAAGGGCCATGGAGCACTGGGGCAAAAGCATCCATGTCATTAGTGTCTCCAGTACTCAACAAGCTGCAAAACTGCAGGAACATCTCCTGTAGTGGGTGCATCCATTACCTGCCCCCCCACACACACGAATGCCCCAGTGCCAGGAGACAGGTTGTGCTGGAGCTTTTCCCTGGAGTGGCTGATACGTGCTGGTTATTTTTCTAAGCTTGTAGAGCTGTGTGACATCTGTGCCTTTCTGACATACCAGCATGTCATGTTATTGAGGTGACTTGAAAAGTGATTGAAGGAAAACTGATGGTCCTGATGAAAGAAACCTTCCCTGGGAGACCTGTGCCTCTGTCAAATAAAATGTGAGCATCGAAACAGCAGCAGGGTTCACTGAAGGCATGAAAGAACTTCTACACCTCGGGACTCATCCTGTCAGGGGCACACATTCATTCAGTTTCTTTTATAGAGAAGCAGGATCTTCCCAGCACTCCTTGACACATTGACAAAGAGAACAAAATCCCCAGGACCAACCTCCTTTCCCAGCCCCATAAAACCCAACAAAGCAAAGGAAAGCTTTCTTCCTGCATGTTGTGTGGGCTCTGGCAATGCCTCTGGGTCTCTTTGCTTATGTACACAGGGCAGTGAGGGGGACAGGAGCTGGCTGGCTGCATGGGCAGTGCTTTCCAGGACCTGCCTGGGTGTAAAGGCAGTGTTGAAGAGTTAGGGGAGCAGAGCAGCATATTTGGGGTGCGTTTGGGTTTGACTTTTCAGTACTACTCATTCAGCAGGATGGCATAGAAGATAGCAAATCTCCTTTTGAATAGACAGATTATATTTGTATTTAGCTTGTGACGGGTTCACTCTCTCTTCTTTACTGCCTAATCCATCAAACCTGCCAGCTGCTGCACTAAGCACACCAAGCAATGGCAAAGGATCTCAAGGCACATGGGGAAAACCCCTCATGTAATCTCCTTTCTCCAATACAATAAGTAGCCAGTGTATTTACTGAATGTAGAGACGTAAAAAAGGGGAATTGTGCTCCACTACATTGTCTCTCAACACACAGGTAGAGACAGTCCCTGAGCTTCATAGGGCTAAACACAGACCTCAGTCCTACAGTGCATCAGCCAACACTGGTATGCCTGTACCATCCTACACCAAATAATGTAATAGACAATGAAGGAAAACTGTTCAGCTCTACTTCAGGCCTCTCACAGGGTGCTGATTTGCTAGATATCATATGCAAGGGCTGCAGCTAGCACCCAACAAGCAAGTTTTAAGAAGGAAATCACACTGCTCCTGTGTCTGGGTGAGGGACTGTGCTGAAAATGATGCAGGGAAGCTGCAAGACCACTCAGATAAAACAAAATAAAGCGAGAAAGAATAAAAACATAATTGCATGGTTAGAAAGCAAAATCCTAAGGGAAGCTCCAGGGTTGTTTGGCAGCACAGCATTATTTCCTCAGAGCTTGGGCTGCAAGACCAGCAACAAAGCTGCATTGTACAAGCCCAGCCTTGGTGAAGAAGCCAGGGTCTCTGGGCTCTGCCTGGAGCTGCCTGCTCCCTGCTCCCACAGGCCTGGGCTTTGCCAGTATTTACTTGGCCTGTGGATGCTTTTTAATCCAATGTCATGGGCTTCTCGAGTGTGCCAATTCCCACCATAGCCTGCTGCCAACTGATAGATGGTTTATGCTACTGACAGTGTCTGAGGATGAGAATTTCTAAAAAGCAGTGGGAATATTTACTTTCACCTGCTAATGCAAGTAGCAAGCAGGGGATTTCAAAAACCTTGTAACCTGTGTGTAGTCAGCTGCAGACCCAGCCCGGCTGGGGGCAAACAGAAACTGCAGGACACAGCTCCATGGGGACAAACAGCTAGAACATAACAAATCCTCAGGGCAGAGTCCTCAAAAACAGGCTGTAGCATCAAACCACTGCACTGCCTACAGGGAGGGACCACAGAGGGATGCAAGCCAGCAGGCTTATTGTCTTGGAAGAGTAGAATGAAGAGAAAGGAAGCAAAAAAAGAAAGGAAAAACAAAGCCAATTAACTGTGAGCTGATTGTCTATTCTCCATTCCCACTCTCCAGGCCTAGACCTATAGCCTCTGTATGTGCATGCATACAGATACATGTGCACATTTGCAAACACACATCCAACACCCTGCAACTGGAAACCTGGTATACTGTACAAAAGCACTTTTGGAAGCTTAAACTGATTAAATTAACACACGCATCTCAGTGGCTTCCAATTTTTCCTACTTTAGCTCAAAGCCTCATTCCCAGCACTACCACAGCTCCCTGACTGAGCCAGCCCAGAAACCCCTCTGCTGCTTCTACTCCTACACTTCCACCGATAGTACAAACACAGTCACTGTGGAGGAGTAAATTCTTGTTATTATTTTATCTTGACACTTAGGGAAGCACTGGAAAGTTCAGCTACCTTGTCATTTCACATTGTCCTGTTACCACCTATTGTCAAACTTCCTCCGCTTATTTACTTTGCAATTGCTCACCCTGGGGGGGAGAAGAGGGAGAGGTGGAGGAAAAGACTGGGCACATGGAGCAACAATTTCACCAAGAAATAATAGCAACCGACCAAAATGAACTGATTACACGGATACGTCAGTGCAAATGAGACAAGAAAGATTCCCAGTTGTGTTATTTCCAAATTGCTCCCTGCCTGTCTCTGTGCCTGTGATTAGCCACGTCAGACACAGCAGGCCAGGTTCAGCACCCCGTCCTTCTCCTGCTCATTAATTTCAGCAACAATTCCCAGTGAGTGAAACAGCAGCAGGTTGTGTTTGTTTGCTGAAATGCTGTAAAGCTCTGTGGATGGTGTGCTCTAGCCTGAAAGACACTGAATCATGCTGAGGTGTCTGTTCCTGGGGCTGCACAGCAGACCAGCTCCTGGTGTGCACGCCAGGTCCCTCACATACTGTGTGGATGCTGCATGTCCCCCCTGTCCCCTCCTGCACACCAGGCACCAGCTTCTCTTTGCCTGTTCTTAGCTCACAAATAAAAGTAAGGTACCTGAAAATAAGGTACCTGGCCATATAGGATCATTCAGTGATTTCTGCTGCAAAGGATCTTTGAAGGTCTCTAGTCCAGCCTCCTGCTCAGAGTAGGGCCAGCTTTGGATTCAGGCAAGTGTGTTCTAAGCCTGAGCGTGGGTATTTGAGTGTCCTCAAGGATTGAAATTCCACAGCCTCTCTGGGTCCCTGTTCCAATGCTTGACCATTCCCACTGTGAAATTTTTTAACCCCCAAAGTCAGAGTACAATTCTGCTATTGCTCATTTAGACAAAGCATTGAACAGGTTAAAAAAGCTCCTCTGTTGATGGTGCTCTGATTCTTTTTTTGCAGCAAATTAGGAGATGCAGAGGCAGAGCTTCACATAAGGAACTGAGCCCTTGGACAGCACTGTTACCTCCCTGTCATCAGCACAGCCACCCCAGCTTTCCAGCAGCCAAGAGGAGAGACCAACCCCAGCATTTATCATGTCAGATCCTACTCTCCCATCAGCCTGGGTGGCTGAAAATATCACCCTGATACTTTTCTTTCTGGAAGAAGTTTCACCTGCAGAGTAACCTGCTGAACACTCACGCTGTGCATTGCACCAGCACAGCACATCCCTCCCTCCAGCAGATTGACAGGATGACCATATCCTTTCCAATAATATTTTATTTGAAAATCTTGAAGAAAAATAATTACCCATGCTCCCCACCAGAAAGGCAAACAATTAGAGTGGTGAGTGCCATTGTATCAGTGCTGGTAATTAAGGAACTGCCAGCATTTTAATTATGAACTAATATCTTCGGTCACTGACAATCCAGCTATACAGCAGACCTGTTAAAAGTGAGATTGCCAGTTCCATGGTTATAGACCAGCAATTAAAGTTTTAAGGAGGTTTTCTGTACTTCTTGCTTATTAAGATGTCTTCTTGCCTGTTAAAAGCTTTGGAAAAAGCTTTCAATAAAGTCCTTATGTGAATAAATAGTCAGCTTTCACTTTCAATGATTCCTCTGCCACAGTGTGGGGTGGGGACATCCTGAGGCCAGCAAGTGCCTCCAATCACACTGAAGCCAACTCAGTGCTGCTTTAATGCTGCCAGCCTTCAAGTCAGCTATTGCCCAGCATGACTGAGGAGTCTTGTTGAACTCTGTTTAGAAGGTACCTCAAGTACTAGTGGGGATTTATTTAGTGTTTGCCTAAAACTTAAAAATACATTTTAAACAATAAAACTTCATCAAGCATAAAGAGGCTAAGAACTCAGCAGTTTTGCAATATCAAAAAATATGAAAACCAAAATGAAACATATCCCTTCCCCAGCTTCTGCTTCTGAGCCACTGCAGAAACAAATTGTGGTTCACTTTATTTTTCCTTCATTCAGGAGTTCAGACGAAGTGTTCAGAACTGTCCCTGCCAGGGCTCACACGTTGCAAGCCCGTGCTCAACCCAGCAGTGGGGCAGGTCAAGGGGGGCAGAGCAGCCACTAGTGATGGGCTCTGAGTGTGCAGGGACCAGACACACCAGCATCACCTCCTCAGTGAGGCTGCTGCTGGAAACCTCCCTGCCCTGCAGCAGCCACTGCACATCCCAGCACTATGATGGAAATACCCCTGGTAAGTGGTGCTATTAGGTCAAGCTGCTTCAAGCCAAGCCCAGCCCGTAAAAAACGGTAACAGAAATGACAGCCAGCCTTTCCCTCATTACAGGGATGACAAAACCCCAGACAGGGCATGCCCTCTCCTCATCTCCCTGCCTTTTCCAGGACAGGTCTCCAGTGAGGATCAGCATACAGGCTTTTGCCTGATCTCTTGCCTGAGGACACCCAGGGACACTCAGACTTCGCACAGAGACATTCACTGCCTGGAAAATCACCCACATTGGCATGCACTTCTGAGAACATATTTCTATCCTTCAGGCCTGGCTCAGGGAAAGGTCCCCACAGAGCTCAGCAGAAGCAACACTTGGGAATAAAAACCTGCTGAACGAGATGTGCTATATCTTAATTATACAGAACTGGTATTCACAGTATCACCAACACATGCACTGGAAGACAAAAGGTGAAGCCTGTCAGGTAGTGAGCTCACCACTGTGCTACCCAGTACAGGGGTCCCTTGGAGAGACAAGTTCCCTGATCCCACCCAGGGCCTGCTGCCCTGGAACATCACACAATGTAATCCACCACATCAGCTGGGTGGTAAGAGAAGAGCTGTGATTAGCAGGCAAGGTAAGGGCAAGGCATTGACCCCAGCTACAGGAGCTGCTGGGCAGTAAATTCTCTCTGCCAACTCATTCCCACTCCTCCAGCTCTTGTGGCTCTGCTTCCTACACCAGCTGCTGCCTCCCTGCCTGGGTGTACCTGCCCTCCCCAGGCACTGTACCCCCTTGCCCTCTGCTAGATCCCTTGTAAAACAGCAGGAACAAAGGCTTTGCTGTTTGCAGCAGCGCCTCTTCCTCCATGGGCGCTTAGGAAAGGTGTTTTTCACAGATGCCTATGGTTTCAAAAGGGAAATGCAACTTGTCCAGGGAAGATTCTCTGAAGAGTGGTAACAACTTTGGTGGAACTACTTTTATAAAGAGAGGATAAAATACTTATATTCTAGACAAAAAGATGGCATAGAAATGGTTTCAGTAGCTTTGCTCCTGCATAAAAGTTCTAGGCATTTCTGTCACACACATGGAAAAGAAGGATGTTGCAAATCCTATGGACATAACCTCCACATTTCTTAGTGTCCTACACTGTGAAGAAGCTAAGGCCAAGCATAGGACATTTAACAGTAATAAAATCTCACCCTTCACCCTTGGGAGTGAGTATATTCTCTGGTAGCACTGAATGTCACTGCAGCAAAACTTGAAGTAAGATCTACAGTGTAAAATTTCATTATAAGGTTTTAATAATATGAAAACTAAATTCCATTGCAAATGTTAGGGCTGGCTGGTGTTCTGAGATGTATTTATGCAAAATCTGCTGCCAGTTCAAATTAACATATCTCATAACTAGCTCTGCAATGAGAAGTGATCAGCTGAGTGATGAACAAGCCCCAGTTTCTGTCCTTGCTCATGCCCTGCCTCGAGGCTAATCCTCCCTCCTTCAGCACAGCTCCACCAAAGCTTATGGAAAAGGTGTCAAATTATGGTTCATAAGATTTCAGCAGAAAACAAAAAGTAATTTTTTATCACTTAAATGTCACTAGGGCCTGCTAGAAGCTTGTATTTGAAGTGCATTTGGTGCCTACATTATTCTGTGGAAGGGAGACGGACTCTTTTCTCCTGGAGGAGTCCAGATCTGAGCCCTGGGGTTATCTTTGTCTGTGGACAGCAGGAAACCTCACATCCCTGTCGTCCCTGTGCAGGACTCAGTGCTGACAATGACGACTTGCTTGTGTCTGGACTAAACTGGGGGATTTGTGAGGTAATGGGTACAATGGCAGACCCTTGCATGTACAGTACTTGAGCTCTCCAGCATAGAAAATCATGCTTAATAATCTGAAGTTTAGAAAAGTATTTTGAAATGTTGAAAACAGGTGTCTCTCTTTTTTTCTAACTGGAAAAAAATCCTCTTGATCCCTGAAGTTGCACCTTACAAAGACGGATGGCAAATCCTGAATCCATTGTTCTGCACGTACATTTAGGCATCACAAGCTTCTTACGTACTTTTTTTCAACAATTTGTTCAAGATTCCTATTTCATGTTTTTGAAATAAAAATAATCAAGAACAAACTCTGTGAAGGGACTTATTTTCCTCTCTGCTTGTGTCTCTGCTGTCTGCATAGGGCTTCCTTGGCCCTTCTCTCCACCTATATCTCAGTGGCGTTTGGAGCAGAGCTCCTCTAGCATCAGTTCCCAACGTGAAGCAGAGATCCTCAGCTGCCAGAGATCCACCTGCTGTGGTCTAGCAGGTTCCTATACTTCCTGGGAAGTGACCCAGAGTCCCGAGTGTAAAGGAGGAACAAAAAACAGAAGAAAGACTGCTGTTGCTTGCTCACACTGTCTAATTATAGGTGACACTTTTAAATACAGGCACAGTGTTAATGTCAGGGAAGCACATTTCTGTCCTGTATCTTCCCTTACTTATTCTGCACTCTTCTTAGGATACAGGAGAGAGCAACTCCTACATGCAATTTATATATATCTGTAGATTTGTGTGAGAAATTTTTAATAAAATGAGGATGACAGTTGCCACAGGAAATTATGAATACATGCATATATACACTCACTCAAACACGCACCCTGAGCCTTTGAGACCTTTCAGTTTCTTGAAGGAAATACTTTTTAGAGAAGTGTGATACCCTCTGTTAGCTCTTGCTCGAACCAAGAGCTCAGTAGTGAAGAAGGGGCTGAATATGCAGCCAAGCCCTCCTCAAGAGTTCTGATGCAAGAGAACACATCATTTTGTCTCTGAGTTGTCTCTGAGTCAGCCTTAGCACAGCTATTCCAGTAAAAACATGCATTTCCTGTCCAGTTACTGCAAGGCAGAGCATATGTTGGGGTAACTACTTCATGTGAGCATCAGCTTTCCTCTACAAGAGGGAGAAGTGGAGTTTCACATCCTTCTCACCTCAAAGTAGCTACCAAAGAAATGAGGCAGCTTCACATGAGATTGAACCACTGACAAAACACGTCAAGACCCTTTGGCTTGTGTTTTCCTCTAAAACTCCTGTAATTGCTACATAAATAATCAGTTTGGTGTGGGATGGTTCAATCAATCTGGCCCTGGGAAAATATGAAGCAGTAAGTTTTGTGCAAGCTGCCATGTCTTTATTAAAAAACTACATCAAAGCCTTTGCCTAGTCCAGTATATTCACATTACCTCTCTTGTTTTAAATGTGCTCATACACCAAAGAATCCTGATGGATCGGAGCCACAGGAGGTAAACCAGCAGATTGAAGAGGTGAGATGTATTTCTTTGCTAATGGGACTGATGCTGTTCAAAGCTCCCATAAAAATTCAGCTTGAAGAGCTTCCTAAGCTCAAGGGGTTTATAGCCTTCATGATCATTCAACCTTTAAGCAGATACAAAGAAAATTTTTCTCTGCCTCTCTCTGAATATATCCATCTCCTCAGGAGCAAGGGAAAGACTTTTATAGAGAACTTGATAAAATTCCTGAGACAGTTCATTAATTCCAGTCACTTCAGCAGTGACTTCCCCACCACTTGTGACACTCAAAGAAGTTATAGATTGCCTTAGTAATAACAAATTCTATTCATTATCCATGTCCTTGCACTTGCATATTAATATTGTCTGGCTTGTTAAATATAGAAACCTATTCTCTTTAACCTGTTTTTAACAGGCATTTTTTTTTTCCTAGGGGTAACCACAAAATAATTGATAATGGTAGATATCACACCTCCAAAAAGCTTGTGAAATTCCCTAAATGGCCTCTTATTGCCGCTGAAGAGCTGAGGTAGGCCAGTTACTTCTGCAGGTATTGTGGTTTTACCCCTGTTTTGATGGGAAATTTAGAAACTTTGCATTATATATCCCCTTTTCCACGTTGTGGAGACACAATTTAACCAGCAGAACTTTTACTTCTACTACATGTGGGCTTCTAAACAGGATCCAGTGGTGAGAACAGGAAACAATAATCACAAACAGTGCAAGTGGTGGGTGCTAAGGACCTTGCACGACCCCTTATCATCTCTACAGCTCTGTTTCCCACACCATGACCCAATCAAGCACCTCTGATCACAGAATCAGAGAATGGTTTGGCTTGAAAGGAACCTTAAAGTTCATATAGTTTCAATTCCTCTGCCACGAGGAAGAGCACCTCCCACTAGACCAGGTTGCTCAAAGTCTCATTCAACCTGCCCTTGAACACTTCCAGGGATGGGACACCCACAACTAACTCAAGATATTCTCAAGTAACTCAAAAGCAGAAAGACTTGGCAGCAGCAGGTAACTTGCTATCAAAGAAATCTTTGTTCTACAGGGTAAAGAGAGTTGTGTTCATTTATTCGTCTAAAATGAGAGCTGGTTGAAACCTCTCAACTGTGTACTATTGAATAAGGTTTTTCATGCAGACAGAAGTTTTGAAGGACCTTAGGGAGAGGCGATGTAATGAAGAAAATGTTGTTTTCTTGGCAATAAAAAACTTAGAGCCTTGGAGATTTCCGTGAAAATTATGCCTCTTGTGCTGTTAACCACGTAAAGAAGTGTTATACCCTGAAATATGAAATGGGATTTTCCATCTTTTTTATCAGCTTCCAAGATTAGTAGATTTACAAAATCTGATAATTTCAGAAATCCAGCAGAAATATTTCCCTGTTGCACCTTAGATCAGATACAAGGAAAAAGTTCTTTACTGTGAGGGTAATGAGGCACTGGAACAGGTTGCCCAGAGAGACTGCGGACGCCCAAATGGCAAACTATTCCTGCAAAGTGGATACACAAAAACTAGCCCTAATTTGAGATAATTTGGTCATTCTGATGAGGCTGCAGGAAAAGAACTGGAAATAGAAGAATTACAGGGGAACTCTCAGATATCAAGTGGCAGCCAAAACCTCCCTCTGATACTGGCAATGCACCATAAACCAAGAGCAGTTCAAACCCACGACTGCTGCTAAGATCCTGATTGTTGGCGTGGCAGCATTTTCAATATTCATTATACTGAGGAGTTTCTAATGAACTCTAGCTGCTCTTTATAGCACAAGTCCAGGTATAGCTCATTTTCCAAGAATAACTTTGGCAAACTATCAGTATCTGTTGCAGCTTTTTGACAACTTATAATTACGGTTAAAAGTGCTGTCGAGCGATTTCAGACAGCAGAGCAAGCAATTTCCCAGAGTTATCCACTGGGACAGAACCCTCCCCATCTGAACACCCATGGAGAAGAGAGCATTCCCACTGTTCAAGTTCCTGCAGAGTATGTGCATGAGGGGAAAATGCAATTTTTTCCCTTTAAGAAAAAAAATTCAATTTTTCTCTCCTTTATAGTCTCTGGTGATTTTCTGCATGCTAAAAATACACCAAGAATCCTAGTGTTCCTGCCACGAACAATTGTGACTGTGAAGCTGAGTGCCCAAGAGTCCCCAGGTGCCCAGTGCTGTGTGCTGGAGTACCAATGGTGAGCATTGCACTTCAGCATTTAATTCTGCACTGTTAGTGACTTTCACCTTTTTTATACTGACTCAACACACAACATAACCATGACAAAAGTCCTTTTCCCTCTCTTTTGGGACTCACTTCCCATCCTCAGTACCTGTGTTGGACACTCGATTCACTCCATCCAAACTCTATCAACAGTGGACCAGCTCCTCTGTGTTTTCAGGAGCCAACCCCTCGTGGGGCTGCAGAGACAGCTCTGGGACAGGCAAGCCAGACTCAGCACCATTTAAATCTTTTAAATCATTTAAATCAGTGCTGACTTCAGCGCCGATACAGCTGAACCTACAGCAAACAAATTTCACTGCTACATTGATGCAAGACTGACATAAATGCAATCAGGAGTGTGATTCATCACTTTTAGAAGCCACTTTGCTGTGTTTTTCAAGAATCATGACACTCTCTCAGCTGATTTTTACTGAGAAATCAATTACCTACTGGCTATTACATTTATCAGAACAGGTTTCCAGGGATGTAAATCATCACCTTGCTGAATCCAGTAGTAAGCACCAAGCCCACCTGCATGAACCAGGCAAGCAGCCTATCTCCTATTAGAATGGATGGCAATATATGAGCCTTGTACAGCTGACAGGCATTTATGGAGGATAATTATGGAGACTGCAAGAATATCAGTTATTTTGACAGGTTAATGGTTTCTATTTAATTAGACACACAGGCACAGAGGTGATTGCAAATAATTCAGTTGTGTCTATCCCAGGACAGGTTCCCAGATGTACCTCACCTTTTGCCAAAAAAGCAGTTCATCAAGTATGGGGAAGCTCTTCAAGCAAAAACAAGGCTGGAAACACCATCTGTGAAGTAAACCTGAGCCCAGGTGCCTTGTTTGCCAAAAACTTCCCCATTTATAGTTGTGTCTAACCCCCAAGCCCATCTGTAGCTGGAAGCAAGGTGGATATGGCACAAAGCACTTGGTGCGACAGAGTTTGGGTGTACATGGCTGCAGCAGAGGAGAGAGATTTGTGGGGGAGTGAGCCCCTGGCAGGCCACAGTGAGCTGATTAACCCCACACATGTGGGACACACAGTTGTGCCTGGTGTGCTGTGGGTCTGGGAGCAGCAGTTATGCCTTGAGCTATTTAAACCAGAATAAACTTGTGAAGCTGGGGGATACCTGTCAGCATTTTGCAGGGCTGGAACAGCCTGCCAGGCACTAGTGAAGACCCAGTGGGCACTGCCATGTCCCCAGGTGGACGGGGTCCCAGGTCTCTGGCTGGGGGAGAGCACAATGGGCACCAGTGCAGGAGCCAGCACTTGCCATGCCATGCTCCTGCCTCAGAACCACTTTGAACGAGACATTGATTTTTGCCTCTAATATTATTTTGAGAATGCAATTGAAAAAAAAAGTCAGGAGATAAATGCTCTTTTGCTTTTGACCTCAGTTATGAATACCTTAAAGGATTACCTTGTCATTACATGAAACATGTGATCCCAACCATGTATATTTTTAACAACCACCTGGCACTGGTGGTATGGTTTGCTTTGTCAGGCTTTCAAGGTCACTGAGGAGTGAGTTTATGTGGATCCAACTGAAGTTGCAGGTGTCAATGTACATGAAATGATGGTATCTGTACATGCGACACAGGGCCTTCCC
Source organism: Calyptomena viridis (assembly GCA_013390005.1). Lineage (NCBI taxonomy): Eukaryota > Metazoa > Chordata > Aves > Passeriformes > Eurylaimidae > Calyptomena > Calyptomena viridis. The sequence continues at coordinate 1,589,524 of WEIV01012179.1, forward strand.
ATACAGGAATATTTTTAATGTTAACTCCTTATTTAAAAATCCTTTCTACAGACCCATCTTATTTTCCTGTCCTTCATACCCATCAGATGTATTTCACAGAAGGTTCAATTCTTTTCCTAAAAAGTTGGCCAATGACACAGCTTCCATTCCAGACACTTCAGCTCTGTTACCATGACCAACCATCTTTCCCATAGGCCACATCTCCAGAAACTTCTTCCTTGCTATCTGCAATGAATACTACAGTGTAAAAAGGAGCAGTGAGCTCTGAATTGGTGTTTAATCCCTTGTTTTTAGGAGTAGGATGCAAAGGTGGCTGCATTTCCAGATTGGATGCTGATTCAGTGAGTTTTTCCAGTGTCCAGTAACAATTTTGTTGGCAAACACCACCCCCTACACAAATATCACGAGTGCACATACACATGTGAGGGCAAAACCTACAAGAATTTCATTTTCCCTTTTTTAATCTAAATGAGGATAAGAGAGCATGGAATGGAAGATGCTGGCTTTGATGGGATTTAAGGAAAAACAAAATTCTCCTCATTCCCCTGTCTGCCTCCAACAGTCTGTGTAAGAAATGGAGCTAATTTGTTTAGCATCAGCCATCCTCACTCAGAAAGAAAATATTCTTTCAAGGCATACAATTCCTACATGTGGCACAGATAAACAATGCCATGTTTAGCAATTTGTGGCATTAAACATTGAAAGGAATTTTCTCTGATGGAGTTTGACAACATTGTCCCAAAAAAAAATTAATTTCTGTAAGCTGCAAATAGTCTTTAAATGGAAACAGATTTAAATACAAACTAAAGTTCCTTCACACCGTGCTGTAAATCACAAGAGAAACATAATTCATTTGCAACAGTTTTCAACAAGAAAACTTGGCAGTCTTCCAGCAAGTTTCATAATTGCTCTATTTTAAACTTCAGCTTGAAAACACTCAAGATAGCTTTTAGTTTTATTGAAAGGTTAATTTCACACCTACAGAAAAATATCAGCTTTCCATTAGATCTAACGGAGTGTTAAATGCGAAAATTACAGTCCCTTCCTATGAATGTGCAAAGTTTGTTGCATTTTTAACCCATCTTGCTTTCCCATTCTTTCCCAGTGGAACTGAGGCACAACAGGCACCGTGGGCAGGCTGGGCATGGGGCTGCCTGCAGAACAAACACTGGCAGCACATATTCCCGTATCATCCCTGGGGGAGAGCTCTGAGACATCACCAGCAGCAGTAATTCAGGTGCCAGCTGTGCAGGATAAGGGGCCGTGGCAGCCCATGCCTGAAAAACACCCAGCACAGAGGGCAAAAGGCAACATATCCTGGGACAAGGCTTGAATAAAAATACTAATTCTCCACAGATTTATGCCAAGATGTCTCACAAAGCACCACTGGATCTCTGGGCTTATTGTTAGGACAGTGCAAACAAGGGGTGGGTAAACAAGAAATTTGCTCATTTCCCTTCCCATGCCATCAGCTGAATTTTATAATGGAGTGAAACATGCCACTGGGGGCCAGCCTGCTCTCATGCTCCACTCCCACGACCAGGAAAGCACAACTCCTCCCTCACTGGAGGACTCAGGTTAGGGCAGAGACCATAAATATTTCTAGTGACTTGTGCACTTGCTGCCACATCCCATGTCACCAAGGTCCATCAGTCATTCAAGGTGGCAGAATGTTCCCCTGGAGCCATTCCTGAATAGCCAGAGAAGTCCCAAGGGACACTTCTCAGCATTCAGGGCTAAATATCTTGCTGTAAATATTTTGTGACACAGCCTGAACTTCATCCTCCCATGCCCCACACCAGGGCTTGAGAAAGTCCCTGCAAATGCGATGCTTTCGTGGTTTGTGTTTGGCAACTTCCATTTCCCCCAAACCAGTACTTCTCCTGTTTCTCAGCTCACTGTTTCCCAGCAATTACACACTGAGAGCATTTGTAGCAGTGGTTTCAGTTACCTCTGATGGATACAGACACGTCATGGTTCCCTGAACCATCATTCCTCGAAGCAACAAGTGCATGTGTGAGCGTGAGTGTGCCAGAGGGGGTGGATAGAGGAATGGATAGGAGTGAGTTTCTGCAGACACATGCACAAGGAATGCCATTAGGAAAAAGTATAGTCGTTGCCTTCAAGAAAATTATGATTCAGTCACTACTTTGTGGGGGAAAAAAGTCACACTGAATTTCATTTGGGTATTTTAAGTTCAGTCTCACCGGAAATTATTTATCAAAGGAAGAGGAAAAGGGGGAGATTAATTTATCCCGATGAATGCCAGTACCATGGCTCTGTGCAAGGCATATTTATCAGTGGACAGTGCTCCCTGGAGTGTGAAGCATGACCTTGTCATTGCCAGGGGCTCCTACCTGAGGAAGGAAGGGCAGAGGGATTGTTCCCAGGGCTCAGGGGATGTGCAGAGCTGCCATCTCCTTATCCAGCCGAGGTGCAGTGCAAGGCCACTGACACCAGGGTGCTGAGCCTCGGCTCAGCTGGGATCGCAGTACTTGTGTGGGCTGCCACAACCTAGAGTTCCCTGGGAACATTTTAATCACTACTTTCAGACAAAGGATTAATGCAACAGATGAAAGATGTTTATTGATTGCGAGTTACATCCCTGCCTGTGGTAAGGCAGGGAGCTGCAGGAGAGGTAGTGCAGCACAGCCCTGACACGATCCTAAACAAATCTTCTACATGTCCATCTCATTCAGGAAGAGCTCTTGGGTTTGTGGCAGTTTTGGTAAACAGCGGGAAATTTTATCGCAAGCTTTAGATCCACAGCCTGTAAGAAATAACTGGGGGCATCCAATGCTCCAAGCCAGTCAAATGCTCCTCCCTGAAACAGCAAAGCAAACTCATCACGGCAGAGAGAGCAAGTCCTGCAAACAGCTCAGTCTGGACTCCTCACTAGGCAGGGAGATACAGAAAACAGCTTGGAAAAGCAGCTTTCAACGAGAAGTGGAGTCTAGGAGCAGGCAATGCTTTCTAAGCTGTGCTCCGGGAGAGGTGGAACCTCGCCTTTGTAAAGGCTGGTATGTCTGGGAAGTGAGGCACAGCCCTGATAAGGAACTGCTAGGCAAGATAGCTGTAAAATAACTGGGTTTCTTTAGCTGCTTTTATTCTTTTTGTAATAGGTTTATAATTTCTCCTCACAATTATGAGGATGAATAACTTGGATATCTTGGATTCCCTTGTGTGGAAACAGCAAGAAAAATGTAGCTTATGAAAGAAGCTGCTGTCTTTTTAAAAGTAAGGCTTCCTTTTAACATTTGCACGTTATCAGCATTGCCAGGATCCTGGCAGCGGGTGAGCCATCCTGCAGGAGATGGATGGGCAATTGCCGAACAAAAGCTCCTGCAATTTGGTCGAGATAGTGGAAAGTTGAAAAAAAAAGTTCAGTCATCAGTGAGATCACCTCCAGGCATCCCTCTGAATGTCTTAGGTGAGCACCATCTCTCATCCCAAAGGCAGGTAACCTTTATATTACTCTCTGGTATTCAATCTCTGGCCTTTAGAATAGCTGCTCTTCTGATCTTCCCCATGTAAATCATCACACTTCCCCTTTTTATGATATTCTAATTAAGAAAACTGTGATAACAGTAACTAATTATGTCCATAACACATTCCGAAGTGCTCTCTCTGCCTGTCAACACTCAAAATGGGAGTCTAAACTTTGGCAAGGGTCCCAGAGCCAAAAAAGGTTCTGGAGCAAGATGCCACTAACCTCCTGTCATTAATCTTAGATAAAGAAGTTCCTATGAACAACCAGTGATTCGTTTGGCATCAGTCTCTGGGATCCTTGTTCAGCTTTCTGATACAGCTCAGTTATGCTCTTCTAATCACTCACTCTCAAGCATACAGTCACTGTCATTTTACTATTCCATTTTCCTGTGTAAGTGGTACCTGTTTGGAAGGATTTGGTTTTAGGATTAAAATACAAGCAGTATTTAATCTTTTGGGAGATTCTGAACTACACCAGTCCTCTAAAACAAACTACTATCAGATCAGTGTAATTAAAAAGCTTCCCCAAATACACAGAAACCTGTCAGGTTTTGTCACCTCAGGGTTTCAGCTGGAACACCTGTTTCCCAGCTCACAGAGCTGCTCAGTGCTGCACTCATGCACCAGAGAAAGCAGTCTGGGGAGCCCTTCTTTCTGTAGTCAGAAGGAAGAGCTTCCCAGAGCTCCAGGAGAAGTTAAGACAAGGATTTCCAAGATTGGGGGAACACAATTGTGTTTTAGGATCATGAGACACCAAACCTCTGCAGCTCATTTAACAGGTTGAGAAAACAAAAAACCACACATCTAAATTTCAGAAGTTCCAGCAATCAGGGAGTCCAAGACCTGTTTTGCTGAGCATTACCAGAGAGGCAGTGGACAACACAACTGATGGGAGGCTCCTCGAGCTACTGTAGTTACCAACCAGCCTCCTCCAGCTCCAATTCCTCCATCTCCCTCCACCAGCAACACGCTGGAGCTGTGACTTCAGACCTCTCCCCACCATCCCAGTCCTAACTGGGACAGGTGCCCTTGCTTCCCACCCTCTCCCCCCTCACCACACTGCTGTCAGCTGGAGCCTGCAGACACTTCTGCCTCCATAAGAGATTTTTTTAATTTAAAACAATGGCAGACTCCCAACTATCAAACAGGGGGTTCAAATTCCCCTATAGAATCTTTGGCCAATGTGTTTATACCAATTTTCCCCTTGTTTTAATTCCTGAGAAAATAATTTAACACACTGGATTTCATATTTCTAAAAGAGATGTAAACCATTTGAATGCCACAGCCCCGGGCTGCACCTGCAACATCAAAGGAAACACATCATCTTGATGGATAATGGGTGAAATCTGCAGGTATCTGCCTGTCTAGATGGTGGGGAGTGCCTCTCTAGGGAGTTTTAATATTTTAGCCATGTTGGGCCTGTGAATTGCAGCTTTTTGCAGTGAGTAAATCGATTATGTAGATTCATGTGGTCTACAGGATACGTGATGTGCACAGAAGGTGACATAAATACATCTTACAGTGCCAACAGCTTGTTTTATTTCAATGCCTGACAGGTTACAACTGACATTGAAGAGAATAGTGATGAGCAGCCACTTTGCAAGCCCTCCCTGTAAAAGGCAATTGCATCCGACAGTGGAACTGGTGGGACAGACCTCCACAGCTTCCAGCTAAACTTTTATGTCAGGGAATGGAGCAGCTCTGCACTGTGGATTCAGAGAGCAGCTGGTAATGTGCTTTGCATTCTCCTGCACTCACTGCAATTAGAGATGAGTTATTGGTCATTTCTTTTGGATAAACTTATCTGCGCAATACAGTAGAGTCCTACCTTCCATTTAGAGAGCAAAATGTATTAAAAGGACTGGATAATGAGCCTATCAACCATGCTAATTTCACTTATATTATCAAGGTTAAAACCCACACAGCTATTGCCAAGCCCAGGGGTGCAATTCAATGTCTGAGAAAGAGTGAGTGTGAATCAGAACTCAAAGAACAGTGCCTGGGTTGATCAGAGCAGCCCAGCCAGTGGCTGCAGGTGCTCCCCACACCTTCCATTAGAACACTTTCAGAAGAAACAATCCCATATCTTTCAGTGACACACAATGCACTGTGAAGAGCTGCAAACTCAGACACGAAACAGCCTGGTTGGCCATGCCTGGATGGGGCTAATCCAGGCATCTCAACCATCCTATTACACCACACAATGTTCTGTGCCTGCACACTGAAATCTTTGCCCATGGACTGTGTAAAGTGGAAACAACACTGGGGTGCAGACTGACCAACACAGACTTGCGAAGCAGCAGTGAAAAAATATTAGCCAGTGCAAAAATCATAGAATCATTCAGGTTGAAAAAACCTCCTAAGATCATCAAGTCTGACTATTAACTCAGCACTGCCAAGCCCACAGCTGAACCATGTCCCCAGGTGCCATGTCCTACATGTATTTTAAATACCCACAGGGATGGTGACTCCGCCGCTTCCTTGAGCCCACTTTTTCAGTGAAGAAATACTTCCTAATATGCAAATTAACCTCCTCTGGCACAACTAGATGCTGTTTCCTCTGGTGCTATCACTTGTTATGTGGGAGAAGAGACTGACCCCTCTCTGCCTACAACCTTCTTTCAGGTAGTTTTAGAGAACAATAATGTTTCCCTAGAGCCTCCACGTCTCTGGGCTGAACGATGAGTAATTATTTCCTGTTGATACTACTTTGCACACACAGTCATCTGTCATGGGAGCTTTTTTTATTTCTTTTATTCTATTCCACTGCAAAGTGAAAATAAAATGTTGCCAAACTAGAACAGCAGGTCCTTGCTCCACTGTGACTGCACACAAAGGACTACAACGTGCTGCTTGAGCAGTTTACAGCAGCAGTGATGGTGCTGGACTTCCCCTGAGAAGATGGCAGGTTTGGAGGTTAAACCACAACTGGGCTCACAGGAAGAGTTTGGGGTGGCCAGAAGACTGCAAAGGTTGATTTGCTTACACACAACACACCTTGAGGGGTTCTGCCTTCTCATTCCAGTAATAAGAACAGGTATGACAGGGTAGAGTCTCTCCCAGGGTCATTTTGCACTAAAGTGCAGGTATCTCCTACAATAGTGTTGGTGGGGGGTTAGTGGCCTGTGTGAAAAGGAAAAAGTGAAGGAAAATTTAAAAAAAAAAATTTAGGTTTCAAATTAAATGTATTTAATGATTAAAGGAAGCTAAAAGAATTGCTTTCCCCTATCAAAAAAACAAAAAAACCTTAACCCTCCCCCCCAAAAAAAACCCCCCAAAAGCCCAAAACTTCTGAACATTTTTGTTTCACAGCCAGAAATTATTGCCTTACTTCTAGTGCTCTCTGCTTCTGAAGAGCTAGAAGCCTTGCAGAATGAGACAATTCTGGGAATTATCACTTAATAGAAAAGCAAAAGGTTTGTGGAGGAGTAATTTCTGGTAGTTGTAACCATACAATGGGATACAACACAGCATCTGCTCCTTTGGCAAACTATTCCCTCACATTTGTTTCGGGATATCAACAGCTTTATTCATTATTAAGGATTATTCACATGTCAAGGAAAGATTGGCATTTCTGAGAGATGCTCACAAAATTTCCGTGAGTTTTAGCACATGCCTCCTTATTCAAAGTTTACACCAGAAATATGGCATCCACCATCCTCTTGTCCTTAAAAATATTTCTCTCGTTCATCAGCGCATGGTTTAGATCAAAACCAGAAGGCAGGAACAATTCCAGTCAATGATCTGTGAGCAGTCCCTTTTCTAAAGGATACACATCCAAAACAGATGAGTTGTTGATCACTTAGACAGGAAAAAACCAAACCAAAACAAAAAAAACCCACAAAACCTATTAAACAAGAACCCTCAAAATGCTTTGTAAATTAACTGCTTCTTGAGAGAGATCGAAATTGCTGCTCATCACCTGACTGTGTCAGTTCCACACTGATTGCTGCTACCACCTTTCTGATGGATGGCACTTCTTGAGATTGCAGTGCTGCTGTGAGGATCCTGCTCCCTGCCTGGAGCCAAGGCAGGCACACACTGCAGGTGTTCCTCCCAGCTTTGTGCTCAGAAGGTTGTATAACAGACAGAGAGATTATCAAACGCCAGATAAAACCAGGCCTAGCCCTGGTCTGTGATGAACTGCGCATGAAACATGGATATTTCCTGACACAGATGCCCTTGAACTCTTCCATCACACCCAGAGGAAACCCAGCTCCTCTGCACACAAGTCCCTGCCTGATGATTCTGCAGGGCTGGGCACAGAGAAGTTTTGCCTAACCACCATCCCCATGCCTGCCAGAATATAAGACAGGATCACTCTCCATAGGAAAACTGGGCCAAGATCCCAGGAGAGTGGAAGATGTAACTCTTCCCAGGATAGTAAGGAGCTGAGCTCCATAAAAGCCAGAACTGATTCAGAATGAGAGACCCGTCATGAGCAACTAACAGTGTTAATCCCTAACACACAAGACACCAGGAGGTCCCATCTGCCATAATCCCATCTCAAGAACTCTTCTTAAGCCACAGTTCCACAGATGTTTTAAATATATTTAAAAAAAAATTTTTGACTATTTTTATGTGTATAGAGGTCTGCTTCATTATCTCTGTAAGATACAGTGGGCAACTGATAACCTCCATCTATGAAATCTCTCTGGCTGCAGCATCCCCATTCCCATAGATGCTGTGGTACATCTCAGGCATCTATCAAGTGGCCACAGCTCCCAGCTCAGCAAATTGAGCCAATTTGGATCAGCTGTGCATTAATGTGCTTGTCTGTGTGCTGCAACAGCTCAGCAGCTGCTGTACAGCCAATTGAGATGTCTCTGCCTCTGGCAGAGGGGAAAAAGAAACCCTGTGAAGCCACTCGTTGTGAGTTAGAGCCCAAGCACACACTTAATGTCAAGCTCCAAGTTAAATCACTCTAGGCAAGGGTGATCTCCCCCTGCACACATGTAGCCTTATTCTCTCCCTCTTACAAGGATGCTCTGTTTGCATTCTTCAGACCCAGAATGTACCTTTTGCCAGGTGTCACCATTTATCAAGCACTGCACACTCTCTTTTTCATTGGGTCAAGCACAGGAGTTAGTATTTATAGGCTTTCATCAGCCTTGGATGCCTAAAGTATCCTTCCATGGCTACATATGGAACAAAAGTCCTTTCCAATTTGGATCAGAGCCAGTTGTAGCACAGCTTCCCCATCAGACAGGCTTAAAGTCTCTGTTCAACCCTGCAGGCAGCACTGCCCAGAGCTGAGATCCAGGGCAGAGTAGGAAAGATGCCTGAGCTGTTAAGGCTCTAGAGTATATTAGGAATCATTTACCCTTCAGAGGAATCTGCCACCAGTTCTTTATGTAGAGGTGCATTTACACAGAAGAGGCTCCTTTCTGGAGCAGTGCTACAATATTTGAACACATGCTTTATTTGGACAATTGCTCCAACACTGCAATACAGGCAGAAGGATACAAAACACATCAGGAGTGCTGGGTGTTTGAGGACCCCAAGAAAAATTGTCATACTGCAAATCCTATCCCAAATTAACTCCAAATTTATCTTGGGGAGCCTAAGACCCTATAAACTAAGGCATCATGTCTAAAGTTACCAGGCACTTTCTGCATTTTCTAGTAGGTGTTTTAAACTACTTGTTTGAAGATATAATATTGCAAAGCCAAGGTTATTTATATTAGGAATCATTTACCCTTCAGAGGAATCTGTGTTACAGAATCAAGTTAAAAAAGTCATATGTAAAGCAGGGGTAGAATCTGTTGTGCATGAGGCAGATTTCTGCAACGATTTGCCTGGGTAAAGATTATTTAATTTAGTAAGATATCTTGTACTCAAGTGTTTAAATTAGAAACCTGCTCTGAGCTGAGGATTTTTGATTAGACAAAGAGAACAGTAATCACTTAGAGCACTGCACGCAAGGGGCGAGCAGCCACTCAGAATCCCTAATTTGTAACTTATTTATGCACTGCAGAGCCCACACACCTTAATGGTCTAGATGTTCTGCTTCATGCCAAATGACTAAATGCTCCTCGTGTGAACAGACAGTCACTTGCAGTCAGGTCATTTATCTTTCAAAATAACAACAGAGCAATCTTGTCCTCTCTGGTTGGAGTCTCTCGAGACACAGGCATCTTGAGGTGGCTCCATTTTAATATGCATCTGTTGAGAGCCTGGTGTGGGCAGGTTCAAGGAGACAGCAAAGTCGTGGAGGTGTTTCTCTCTATGCAAACTGTGATCATTGTTATATGCTGTGAGAGTGCCAACACATCATTGTGCACAGTGACCATGGGAGAGTTGCCTCTAGAAACACTGTAGGGACCCAACAACAGACCTCTGTATCACAGAATCATAGAGTGGTTTGGTTTGAAAGGGATATTAAATATCATCTAGTTCCAAACCCTCTGCCATCGGCAGGGACACCTTCCACTAGACCAGGTTGCTCAAAGCCCCATCCAACCCAGCCTTGAGCACTTCCAGGGGTGGGACATCCACAGCTTTTCTGGGCAACCTGAAGGTGCCTCACCACCCTCACAGGAATTAATTTCTTCCTAATATCCAATCTAAACCTACTCTCTTGCCATTTAAAGCCATTCCCCATTTTCTTGTCACTACCTTTCGTAAAATTATATAGGGCATATGTGGAAAGCCTGAGCCAATGAGCTCCCTACCAGATATATCAGAAATAAGGCAGCATCTCCCCTCCAGGCAATGGCCCCTTCCAAGCACAGTAACAGGAGCTTGGGAATTCTGACTTGTCTTTAAATCTAGATCTTTCCCTGGAATTGAGCTGCAGATGTTGGAGCTGGGAGCTTCTTTCCTCAGGCCCCAGCACTGGGCAAAGCTGCTTCCTGCAGGACCAGAGCCCTTGTAGCAGAGAGGGTGCACTTGGGCAGACAGTACAGAAGGATCATGGCATGAAGCAGGCTCCAGGATGGGGTTCGCCCACCACAGCTCTAAAAGAAACCCCCTGGAAGGATATAGTATCAGCATTTAAAGCGTGGGCATCTCTGTCCTGTGCACTTGAGAGCAGATTCCCACCAGCCTGCACCCATTTCTCAGAGATGATTGCTCACAGTCTTATCACGGAGAGGAGAAATGAAAATCTACAAGCACTTTCCTCTGAGGCCGCAGATACTGCTGTTATCTTTATAACAATTTCTGGGAGCAGCAGCACACACCATGCTCAGCAGCACAGTTGAAATGTGTTAGGGATCAGCAGACAGATCTTTGCCTGCTGTCTTTGCTGGTACATTAACACATCTCACATTAATTCATCAAATTAAGACCCCTGCAGTAAAGCAAAGAAAACTTCTTGGGAAAAAAAAAGCTTGTCAAATATTCCACATAATTTTGTTTTGGATACTTCAACCACCCTACCCTGTGGTGTTGCAGGTGTCCCTGGGACAGTCTTGGGGGAGGGAGTCATAGAATAGTTTAGGTTGGAAGGGACCTCTATCCTCTTTGAATCCATCTTCTAACCCAGCCATACTCAACACTAAGCCATGTCCCTAAAGTGCCATACTCACACATTTCTGAACACTTTCAGGGATGACAGCTCCACCACTGCCCTGGCCAAGCCTGTCCCAATGCCTGACCACCCTTCCAGTGAAGAAAATTTCCTAATATCCAATCTAAACCTACCCTGGTGCAACTCATTTCCTCTGGTCCTGTCATTTGTTATCTGGGAGAAGATGCTGACCCCCACCTGGCTACAGCCTCCTTCCAGGGAGTTGCAGAGAGCCATATAGTCTCTCCTGAGCCTTGTTTTCTCCAGACTAAATATCCTCAAGCTCCCTTGGCCATTCCTCATCAGATTTGTGCTCCAGAGCCTTCCCCAGCTCCATTCCCTTCCCTGGACACACTCCAGCACCTCAGTGGTTTTTTGTGTAGTGAGGGGTTCAAAAGTGACCTCAAGATTTGGGGTGTGGCCTTACCAGTGCCAAGTACAGGGGGACAGTCACTGTCCTGGTCCTGCTGGCCACATGACCATCACTATGAAGGCCCCCCCAAGACCAACTATCACAAATGGGGCTGTGCCCCTCCTTGAAATCAGTTCACAAAGGGCATATCCAGGACATCTGTTCTTGTAAATGTAAACCCTTTGTATCTTTGGACTTTTATTTCTAGACAGGCTCTTCAGAGTCCCAGCCTTCCTTACACCCCCAAGGAACCATTAACTAATGAATAATTGAAATACCTGATTGTGGAGCAGTGTCTCAGAGCTCACACCACGTGAGACTCGGCATTTGGCTCCCACCACATGCACCTGTGAGAGGGGGTCTCTGGAGAGTGAGTCGGTGACTTTTCCATGGTAATTACTTCAGCAAGATGCAGTTAAGATGCAGCAGTGTGTTACAGACAAAATGGCAAAGCAGCAAGGCTCTGCTGTCATCACAGCCCCCCTTCCTCTGCCCTCTCCCTATTAACTAATGTGCTGTATAAAAGTAGAGGAGTTTCTGAGCAATCAGATTAAAAAAAAAAAGGAAGTTAAAAAATAAGGTGGTGTGTGCCAGAGAAGTCCCAAACCTTCATGAAATATTTGGCACTCTTTAGATTCTAACTAGCAAGAAAGGAGAGAAATGAAATATTATGCTATGAAAAAGATTGGCTTTATACTCTCTACACTCTCACTGCCAGTAAACTAATACTCAGATCACAGATATATATAAAAAAAGTATTTTTCAAAGATTTTTCACCACAGATACCAGTCATAGCTGTCTGTGGTGGAGTAACAACCCCCCTCTCCTAAACACCAATACCAGAGACACGAGAAATGGCAAATGTGATACCAGGTTTAAGAAAGACCCCTGGGGTAGGGAGACCTCAGTATCTGCAAGCTGGGGAAAAGCTCTGTCAAAAACAGCAGCAGCAGGAAGGGCCCAGGGTGGCTCCTGGCAGAGGAAGGCACTGTCACACCAGCAGGAAAGAGGAGCAGTGACCAGCAGAATGATTGCCTACTCCATTTAGCAGCATTTTAATGCCAAAGGGCTTTTAACAAAGCCTCCCTTTAAGGCACTTAAAGCTGCTAGGATGTCACAGGATCAGAAGGAGGATCCTTTAATGCATTAATAAATAGAGGGATAACAAAACCCACAAGGCCAGGAATAAGCCCCAGTTTTTCAACAGAAAAGAAACATGCTCAGGGATCTGTACTGCTCACTGTAGTCATAAGTGCCCTAAAAAGTAATTTAGGGCAAGATGAAGCTTTTAGGTGAGACAAGTCAGAATAGTGAAAACTGAAGGAGATTTTACATTTGTATATGCACACTGAGAGATATTTTATATGTGTATATATATATGTGCACATATACACATATGTGTATATTCATAAGTATATATTTTACATATATAACATTCTAGATAAGACAAAATAAGTATTATTTTTAACATATGTATAGACACACAGTGGGCACTCCCTTTGCTACCACCTTTCCCTGGATACCAGGCTCCAGTCATCCTCACAGGGCAAATGTGGAGGAAGGCACCCAGCAATACTGAATGCAGAACAGCAGCATGCAGGGCTCCTTGGGGCAGAGACAGCAGAAGCATCTTAGCAGCAAGTTAAATACATTCCTTGAGAACAAAGCAAGTGCCACACCAAGTGCCTGGGCTCCCCTACTGTCCCAGAAGCCAAACCCTCCTGTTCTCCCATGAGGCAGCACACTCAGCCACACCCCGGGACAGGTAGGTAGCCAGGACTGCCTCTCTCCAGAGGGCCACACAACAGTTCTCAAAAAGCCAGTAAGGGCAGTGTGTGTTTTTGAGTTGTTGAGAGATCTGAGGTGTTGCAGCAATTAGTACCACGGAGTTTAAAAACATGTATATTTCAATTCACTTGCTTATCAGCTAAAGTTCAGGCTCTACTCCATTACTTTAAACAGACTGAGTGAGTAATTCAATTGATCTCAAAGTACCTATTGGCCCCTCCAATAGGTAGCTGCCAATACTCATTAGGATACATACATCTAGCCAGGAATCTTGTTATGAAATAATTGCCAATAGCAAAATGCTCCCAGGTTTGCAGCAGAACACACAGACAGCTCAAGGGGACAGTCCTGTCTTTTCTATGCTTTTGGTACTTACAAAGAGATGCAGAAAGACATGGACTTTTCTTAGGCTACTGGAATGCAAGCTTTGTGCTCGAGACAGCTACACAACTGAATTAGGTCGAGGACACTAACAACCCCCCAAATCAGATTAATACCAGCATTTGTTTTGTGGTATATTAACAAATCTCTAGTGCAAGGAAATAATTCACATACCTGTAAGGTGGCACAAAACAGCTCTCCATCTGCTCAGCCTGGGAAGTCCAGCACCCTGACATGACCTCTCTCCCAAGAGCTCTGCAGAAATTGTGTTTTCCTTTTATCAGAATTTCTGAGCTGATTTGAAATACCCAGCAGCTGAGAGCTCTCAGCTAAATGCCTAAGGAACAACTGCAAAACATTTTTCTGGGCTAGAAAAAAGGAGAGAACCAGAGCCAAAACATCCTCTTGGGAAGGCTGTGGCTGTAACAGGTCAAGGGGGGCAGCAGCATGTCCAGAGCATGGCTGCTACCCATGAAAGCTGGAAGCCAGTTTCCTTAGGAGTCTTTTTCCACCATGTTAGATGTATGTACCCAACATCATAAGAAAAATGGTCACTTCAGATTTTGAAAGTCTCCAGGCTCATCCTTGGCCTTCTCTCAAGTCCAAAGCCCACTGCCCTTTATATTCATGGTGTCTTTACTCCCACAGAGGAGGTGAATCCTCCAGAGCCTGAAGTCAGCACAAACCTGTCTTCTCCACTGCATCTCTGTGGTGCTGCCTGTCTGCTTGCCCTGGGCATCAGAATGCTACCCACATCCCAGATCCCAAACACCCACTGCAGCACCCCCAGCCCCTCTTTGCACCCACACACTGTTCAGACGGGCTGGGTCAGCCTCTCCCTCCTCAGGGGGAGCCAAGCTGGGGCTTAGAGCACCATCCCTCCTCCACTGGAATCCATCATCTTGGACACAACTCAGCCTGGGATTTTCCAGATGAATTCAGATCCATGTGGAAGAGCTTTCCTTTTACCCCAATCTTCATCATCCTCTAAATGGGGTAAGAATCTGCCATTCTTCTGCAGTCTCAAGGGATGGAATAAAAATTGGAGAATAATTAAGCATTTCTCTTTAATTTGATATGCTTACCCACTCTTTCCCTCACGTATATTTGAGCACTCCCAGCATTGCTTGGCCTCAGGATGCATTCAGCAGAAGGCTTTAGGTGCTCATTAATTAATGCTTAATTTGTGTGGGCCTCTGCTTACAATTCTTATGCAAATTGTTCTCAAATTGTGTTCTGTTTTCAGCTGAGCCGAATCCAAGCCTCAAAAAGCTAAAAGAGGAAAAACAAATTGAGGAGTGTATGTGCAGGTAATAAAGCTTTTCTTGTCCTCAGAGGCTTTGCAGTAACCTTGGGTCATGTGTACTACAAGCATAAATTTAGAGGAGAGATAAAGAGCACTGTAATAGCTGAGTCTTGCAGAATGTAGGAGTTAAGAGCTGTTGTTGGAAAGAAACTACCGATAAACCCTCACTGATGTGTTGGTTATTTATGTGAGGGTTTTATATAAACTCTTCTTTCTCTAGAAATATGGTTTTTACCAGAGGAGAAAAAAAAGAGTTTTTTCCATATAATTTAATCATTGTGTATGCTGCCCTGTATCAACATAGCATTTGACAAAACCACATCTAGTATGATCTGTTTTTAATTTGTGCTCTTTATTACAGTTTGTTGTAGCTGCCTAATTAAAATTTGTCAGGGAAGTAATCAGCCTTATTTCCGCAGTGAGATCAATTTAATAAGAAGGTAATTTTGCAATTTGTTTTCATTAATTAATTAGGCAAACCATAGGAAATCCACATAGTGGTGTATAAACCCAGGGAAGCCACAACTCCAACTACAATGTCCAAGGAAAAAGGGACCTACAGACATTCTGTCCCCCACATGGTTTCTGCCCCTGCCAGCTTCAGAAAAGCAAACTGCCATATGATGCTTAACCTGCATTGTGGGTGTCAGAAATGTGAAGGTGCCACCCATCCCTGCAAGGGGCTGCAGCTTGTGTTGAGGTCAAGTGAGGGGCCATCACCTGAGGGACATCTTGGACGTTGGGGTCCCTCCTTTCTAGAGGCCCTTGGTGCTCCAGGTCCTGTTTGAGACTCACTGGCTCTTTGGCAAGCCATTACACACTCATTCACTATAAAGTTTTTGCATTTTGGCCCAGAGGACTCAAGCACCACCTGCGATCGTCCACAGAAGATCCTCTCCAAGTTGGTTTTTTTGGATCTTTGAATGGGAGGAATGATCATTGAGGGACTACACCAGATAAACATTACCAGCCTCTGCTATGGACACCTGGCACTGGGCTTGGGCTGATGCCATGAGTTTTCTTATGTTCGTTTTGGGGGATCATGGTTTCAGCTCCTCTGTGTGTGCTGGGCTCTGGAATTGACTCTAATTATGGCTATGCATAGCATAAACTCCTACAATAACAATGAATAAAAGATCAGTCCCATGTCTCTAAATCTATCTAAGTTTAATGGCTGTTTTGCACAATTGGGGATTAGAGAGACAGCCTGATTTATCTGGCTGCTAAAC
Source organism: Calyptomena viridis (assembly GCA_013390005.1). NCBI lineage: Eukaryota > Metazoa > Chordata > Aves > Passeriformes > Eurylaimidae > Calyptomena > Calyptomena viridis. The sequence continues at coordinate 1,605,642 of WEIV01012179.1, forward strand.
ATCATTTGCTGTTTACCTCTGCTGGATGAGGACTCAGATATAGGGCTATAAACCCTTATAAAGGGGTGAAGGAACAGCAGGTGAGCGAAGTGAGGAGACACAGCTTCACTGGAACCTTGTAAACCACTGACTGCAGTAAAAGTCAATGTAGGATTAAAAGCTGTCATTTCAGAAAGCCATAAACCACCACCTCTTCTACATCTGTCTTCCTTGACTGAGTTTGAAACAAAGACATTGCATTTTTTACAGGAGGCATTTCAGAGTGCTCCTTTGGGGCTCACAAACTATCACACTTTGGAGAGAACATAATTCTGGGCCAAAGCTTTTTATCTGCTCTGCATGAGCTCCTAAGGGGATGCACCACATAGCATCTTTGTGAATCATTCCAACACTCCTGAAGAAGCTTTTCCTACCTTGTAGCCACAATTGAACCACTACCTTGGCAGGCTACAATGCAAACCTCTACCTCTCTCTGCAAAGAAACCTGCTGCAATAACCACTGGAGTGGATGTAGCTGCTGAGAAAGTTTCATGGGTCAGGAAACATGGCAGCACTGAGGTAGGGAGTGCATCACATATGTACTTGTGAAGTGTCTACCAGCTTGGCATGTTTTATTTTAGATGAAAAAGTAACTAAATACTTACTTTGTGAGAGGAGGAGACAGGCAAAATATCTCTCAGACTGCAAGATTCCCTCAGCATCCAGATACCAGTGCCCCGGACACAAGATCTTACTGAAGGTGCAGCAACAGCAAGACAGTTGAGTGTATTTGTCTTTCCTGAAGGATTTATGAAAATTGTGTGTACAGTGTGTGTGGCCCTGAGCTCCCAGCAGAAAGTTCAACATGCAGGACTCTACCCTAACTCACCTCCTCAAAGTCAGTGGTTCAGGATATGAGAGCTTCCCTGTGATCTGTGAGAGCTCCCTAAAAATTAGACTAAAGTCAGATTTTTAGAATTTTCCAAGTCCAGCAGGCCAAAAAATTAAGGACAGATAGAAAGTACAAAGTCATGGGGAGAAGGTGTAGGTGTGCTAATTAAAGTATGAAAATGAACCTGCCTTCCTGAGCTGGTATTTGAAAATGGAAGCAGAAGATCCAAGGCTGAAGCTCTTCCTGATTTTCGTTTCTCCTCTGGAAGTCATCTGAAAGCTCACATAACTGCAGAGATGATTCAGACTTTTCAAAACAGAACTTTACGTTTAGATCCAAAGTCTGCAGAACCTCCCAGGGTGGTTGTTCACAACTGAACACTCTCACTGCACAACTTCCAAACCTGCCCCAAGCCCACAGAGGTCAGGTCTTGACTAGCTACTCTTCATACCACCTTCACTTTTGGGAATATCAGATATTGGTATGGTGTTCCCACTTGCCCAGGCAGAGGAACCTTCAGATTTCATCAATTCAGCTGCTGCTCAACTCCTTAGCACTTGCGTGGGCTCTGCCATGAGAAATGGATGTTGAACTCCCGTTGCTTCCAATAGGAGCAAGCAAGGACAAAATAAAGCACAACACTAGCCTTTTAAACAAGCTTTCAGCCAGCTCCCTGAGGATGCAGCCAGACATGTTGTCTACACCAAATCAGCTTCAAAGCTGATAGCTGAAAGTGCTCAGGGCAGTCACAAACAGTCTGAGTTAATGAAAGAGCATCTTCCACAGCTGAGCTGCAAACTTCTGCCTACTCCTAACTATGAGGTGCTGGGGCTCTTCCAAGTGCCTCCTTCTGCTTTTGAGCATCAGGTGGGACTTTCAAGGACTGATGCAGATAAAGTCTTGCAAATCCCATTCACTTTCTTCAGAAACTCTTGCAGTGCCTCTTGGCTTCTGCATGAGGAGCCCAGTGTAGGCTGGCATTCACTTCCAGCTCCACTGCATGCACTCAGTAAGGCATTTGGTTTTTCTGTGCCTCTGATTCCCTCCCTAACATTTGAATACCTTTGCTATTGAGTTGCCCAGGAATTGCTTCTCACTTTGAATTTTCACTGTGCTTAGCACAAGGGGCTTTTGATCTGAGCCAAGGATCCAGCCAAGGACCCAGGATTTTGCTCACAACACACTGCATTGGAATAAAAAGCATTTGCATACGATGAGATGACAGAGTGAATTGATCTGATAAAAGGCTTTTAAGTCATTAATTCAACTCATGTAAGATTTAGAAACATTTTAGCAATAACAGAAACCGTGTAAGGACCCTAGCAATTTCAAAGAACTCTTTCTTAATTGGCTTCACAATATTGTTCCTTTCAGTCTTTTTTTGGTAACAGAGGGATATTAGGAAATTTATGCTTTCAGAGTCACCAGTAGCTCCCCAACAAACTTTTCAGGGCTGTGTTGTTTGCTTTGCTTTACTAATGGAAAACCTACCTAGAGACTTACATTCATTCCATCTTTCTACCCCAGAAAATGAGCATCAGCTGATATTTAAAGATTTCACTGATCTTCTAACTAGCCAAATCCCAAGGGGACAGGTGAAGACACTGAGCAACACCAGGGACATATTATCAATGTGAAACTGTGATACCAGCATGGATTAGGCTACCAGATTAAATGCCCATTTTGACCTGGGGTGCTGGATCAAGGTCTGCTTCCTCAGAGGACACATTCCCAGAAGGAATGATCTCCCAGAGAGGTTTGCCCTCCTCATCCATTCCTGTGCACCCATCTCCCATCTCTAGGAGGTGTGATGTGCACCCCATGGGCACAATCATCCTCACAGCACAGGACCACTGGTCAGTTCTGAATGTTTAACCTCCAGACCAGGCCATGTGCTGGCTGAGGTCCAAACCCAGCACCTTATCTCTGAGCTTCAAACCCCAATCCATTTGCATTTCTTCTTTCAGCTCCATCCCAAATGGCACAAACACAGACCTTCCCCCTCAAAAAAACTGGCCTCATATTGCAATGTGTCTTTCCTTTGCATCAAAATCCATCACAAAACATACTCTTAGCTTCTGGAAACACTAAGACCTTTTTTATGTCAAGGAGCTAAATCTCGTTACTCAGCTGGCATTAATTTCCCTCTTTTAACACCAAAGGGTTTGATCCCTTACTGCTAAAAATTCATGTACCAAAGCTAAATCATTCCTGTCTTCTCCTTTCCAGCCAAGGAAGAAGAAAAAAATTAAAAGGGCTGCAGTGTTTTGCTGGCTCACTTATCTTGGGAGAGGCTTGTTAAATCTTTAGAGAGGCTGTTCTGTTCCGGCTTTTTGTGCCCCAAAAGGGATATCACAGTGGGCTAAAAGTTGGCTCTGAGACAGGACATTGTAGGTATGAATCAAACCAAAAATTAGGATGATGAGCATTTAATACTGAGACTCTAACCTTAACCAAGACCATGGCTACATAGCCAATATCACTCAGTTCCAGCACAAAAAATTCATTTGCTACCCTTTTCCCCCACCATCTGTGGTCTGGACCACTCCTTATCTTATCTGGTTTCTGCTTTTCACAGTTTCACAGAACAGCAGACTCAGCTGTCTGGCATGTTTGTGTCATCCCTTTGGTCACACAAGAACAGTGCTGCCCGTGAATTCGGGGTTTGAAATTCTTCTATTGTGATCTCTCAATGAAGAGGTCAGCTGGAGGAGGAAAAAAACAAACAAATGCTCCCTTCAGCAGAGTTAATAGTGGGGTGGAAACCTCACAGGCAAAAGTCAATGTTTACCCAAGGCTGTAACAGGTTTCGTGGTCACTGCCAGTTGTGAAACTCATCACTGGTAACGCCCTGCTCAGGACTGAAGCACCGGGGGGAGCTGGGAGAGCCTGGAGAGCTGGGCAGCCCTGCCCCGAGGGAAATGGGGCTGCACATTTTTTGCAGCTGTATCCCCAGTATCTCCCCACAATAGTGTGGGAGAGGATGGAGGGGGCTGGGAGCTTGTGCTGCCTTCCCCTGGCATTAAACTGAGCTGGGGGCAGCACCCAGCTGTTAACTGGGAACCAGTCAGCACACTCTCCCCAAGCACCACCATGGCAGACATGAAGCCTTGAGCATCAATTTTTCACTCCATGAATTGTTTCTATGGAGGAGTAAATACAGCCAGGTTTGGACAAGACTTTATTCCTTTTCAAAGGGACCAGCACAGGGTATCCAGGCACACGGTGGTATCTGTGTGTGGTTCACTCCTGCTTTCCTTATAAAGTGTCAGGCCATTTCTTCTTTTTAAGTACAAATCATTTTGTGGTTTTCAAGTTTTTGATCTCCTGTAGGAGGTCAGACATTAGAGTGAGAATGACTAATGTCATCATGAAATCTTCAAAATCAATTTTGTCTCCTGGCTGCTCATCCAAGTCAGAAATTATCTCCTGGTATTTTGGTTTGTTTTCTTGACCCTATGGAGGAGTTTAAATGAAAAAAAAAATATTAAGCACAACATTCCTTTCTTATTACATCATTTGAAAAAAAAAAAAATATTAAGCACAACGTGCCTTTCTTATTGCATCATTTGAAAAAAAAAAAATACATCTACCTATGTAAATATGAATGAATTTTTCTATCTTCCCATTCAGGTTTTTATGTCCACATCTATTATAGTTTTTCTGAAGGTATGCCAAGAGACTCAAACAGAAGTATTATTACAGATAGGAGAACAACCAGTCCCCAAAGTTTCCACCAGAATCCAGAATATATATTTTAAAGGACATCTAATCATGACTGAAAAACTGATAGTGATGATGATGTAGCTGGTAGCTGCTGGAAAAAAGGGAGTGCCATGTCTTGATAAAACTGGGGGAAGAAAACAACCAATAAACCACCCTCCTATATTTATTATTCAACTACACAGTGTGAAGGTCTCAAACTGCTGATTTTACAGGCATAACTTCAGTAATTGCCATTCTCTGTCCTGTTGGGCATTACTGTTGAAAGAAATTATTAAAATTATGAAATTATGCATCAAGTTTGTCATTCATGTTTCCTTATGAAAAAACCTTGCTAGAATTCCAGGATGGGTTTTTAGCTTAATAATCTCCAAAACATCCTAAGATCTCAAGTATGATTGGCTATTGATTATTTTCAATTCTTTTTCCATAAAGAACCTAGTTTCTTATTTGGTGCCAATTCCCCCTCCCCAACTAGTCAGGTGATGGTTATTTTTTGGAAGCAAAGGTCTTGTCAATAATGTCTTTAGTCCTAAACACCTTTGTCACTTACTTTGTTGAGCTCTTTTTATTAGCCCTACATAGCTTTTCCTACTACTTCTTAAAACAGTTTTTTTTTTGGGGGGGTGGGGTGGGGTGTGTTGGGTTGCTTTGTTTTTGAACTCAAGGAGGGGGAAAAAAACCTGCCAGAAATTTACAGCCACAAGTGCTAATATAGCTGTTTTTCACCATATCCAACTGGATGGGTGAGGGCTTTCTGCCCCCTCTCTTCCAGCAGCTCCACCAGTGACCACAGTGCACAGGGTTGGCTCTCACAGTGCTGGGTCAGTGGTCTGACAAACCATTAAACACCTCATTAATGGCACTAGGTTTCCTCTCTTCATAAATAAAGTCTCTTGTCATGTCTAAGGGGTTGTTTTGGTGTTTGGGGTTTTTTATTTGATTTTTCATTTGTTTGGTTTTTTTGCAATTGCCCTATTTTCCTTCAACAAATGCAAGCAGGCATCAACCACAGTTTATTGCTGTCCCTGTCCTTCAGTCTTGTGTTAGGCACAGGTTCAACATAAAGGAACTAATCCACTGTGTTAGTTCCAAATCCCTAAAGTCTCACTCAGGATTGCCTCATGGACATGAGATTGCCCAGCTACAGGAAAGAGCCCAGGGTGCCATTCCTGCACCCAAAGTGCCCATCCAGTGCCATCCCAGTGCCACCCACTCACCCAAACCCCTTTCACCTGTATGAACTGCCAAAACTGAGTTTGCAGCAAGCTCTTGGTTTCAGCTCTGCTGAGCTTGCCCTCGGGGTCAGCATAGTTGTTATACACCAAAGCCACCGTAGCAAAAGCTTTTTCAAGCTCTGAGCCTTGTCCTAGAGCTGGAGAGAAGAAAAGTTATCAGTCCATCCAAAAAAGTGGCATTTGAGATAAAATTGTTAGAACCATCCTGTGTGGGTAGAAATCTGTGTAGTTTCATTAACTTTAATGAGACTGAAACCATTTATACCCACAGAGGACCCGGCCCAGATTCTATTTGGAGTGGGCCAGGAACATGCCTCACATCCCATGGAATCACACCCTGAAGGAAGCTTTCCTTTGGAGCTAGGGGAGTAATGCAGGGCAATTCATGGTCTACTCAGACCCTCGGCATCCAGCAAGGACCTGCCACACTACGGGGACAGGCTCTGTCCTGAATCAGGAAAAACATGGCCCATCTAGGAAGCCTGGCTGCACAGAACTGTCCCTGTCTGAGCATCAGCACTGCATTTCATCATTATGGTATACTGGGGATTTTGGCTGGATTCATTGTCCCTGCTCCTGAGCTGCATCCTGAAGACTGCACACTCACATCCCCCTCAGCATCAGGTACCACAGACAATTTGGATTGTGATTTTTAATGCAAAGGCAAGAGAAATGTGATCAACAAAGGAACACAAGACCCTCTTGTCTTGCACCAGCCAAGGGTCCACCTGGCCTCTGCAGCTCTGAGACATTACCAGAATTTTCTGCACATTTTTCTGTAGACCTGAAACCCCAAGAGGCAATAAATGGGTCCCCTTACCTTTTATTGATGTCAGCTGCTTGGCTATAGGTATCCTGCTAGTGAGAGAGAAGAGAGGCACAGTTATCACCTGGTGAATTGTGTGTGGGTCTATAATTTCTTCATGAGTGAGCTTGCTCATTTCTGTTTCATTTAATTCCCCAGGAACTCAGGGCTCCCCAAGGGAGACTGGCTTTCCTTCACAGTGGAAAGGAAAATGGCCTCTACAAGCAGTACAGAACGTCACACAGCTTCTAATCCCTCACCTAAGCAAGTAGCCTGGAGTTGTTACTAAATCTGCTTATTAATTAATTTTAAGAGAGGGGCATTACAATATACTTCATGTAATTTTTTCAGAACATGAAAGTGGTTCAGAAAGTTTCTCACTTTTAAGGCCATCCCCAAGAAAGTGCAGACTGTTATCCTCTCTTCATCAACTCTCAGTTTGGAGCACATAGCATTTATTCCCAGCAGGATTCACATCTGTGAGAAGCACCTCCCTGCTTTCTATTAAATCCTAAAGCCTGCTTACCTTTTGCTAAAGGAAACTAATTATAGAGTAGCCAACACACAGCAGAAAATTTGGTTGTGATAGAGATAAACACATCCAGATAATGAGTTGCAAAACAAATGGCAGATCACCAAGATGCCACAACAAAGCAATGACTTACCACTTGGGCATGCCTGCAGCAGCCAAAGGGCTTTTTTTGGTGGCAGCAGGAGCTGGCTGATTGAGCGAGTACTGCTTCGTGCTGGGAATGCTTGCTCTGCAGCCACACATCTCGAGGTCACTGTGTTTATGATCTCCAAGCAACTCGAGTAATAGCAAACAGGTGGATTCAAGCTCTGCCCTGTGGAAGCAGCCTGCTTGCAGCCATGCCTGTCAATAATATAATCACTACCTGGTGCTCACAGAGCCAGCTAAATACACCAGTCTACAGCAGCCCCTGCTGGGCTGGCAAGTAGCGTGGCTTGTATTTTGCATGAGAATTTGACAGAAACAAGCTAAAACAATGGAGCATGGATCCTCTCAGACCTGTAGGGGTGTAACTTTGCATCAAGAACAACTAAGATACTGAACCCATGCAGCTATTCACATTACAATTTTAATGAGAAACTTTCCTGGTGTGGGCTAATGTAACTTGCCCCACCCTATAAAGCGAGTTGTTCTTATAGCCAGAGTCAGAAACCAAGTGTTTCCCAATTCCACATCCAGTGTTCATCCTAGGTGAGTACACTCCTGCCCTAATACATTGTACTCCCCTGTTGCTGTGCAAAGAGATCTGTTCTGCCTCCAAACCACTTCCAAAGCAGCATCCAGCATGGAGCCTCTGCTGTGGTTCCTACCCGAACAGATAGTGCCTGCTTCCAAAAGCAGCACGGAGCCATATGGCAGAGCAGTCACACATTGGAGGAACTGGAAGGGCTTCGATGAACTTTGTTATTTATTGGCATGGATATCACTAGTACAAAACACACAGCTTGTCACACTGCCTGTCTCTGTGCATGGTCTCCTTTCTGCAGGTCCTTTGCCTAGAGGTGTCTAGACAGGACAACTTAAAAGACCGAGCAGCCGTTTTAATCCCAGGGTGGTCTTTTAATAGGTAGTGACTTCAAGTACCTCATCCAGCTCATCATTCCTGGTGAAAGGATACAATACTGATGTTAAAACTATCCAGGATGAGACTTTATGTAACAGGACACACAAAGGAGACTGCAACAGATGGCCTAGAGAATTAAAATGTTTTCCTCATTTAGTAGAAGCTAAATTACTGAAGGCTAATGAATAAGGATGTTCACCACCTTACTGTTCCTGGATTTTAATTATCTTAAAAAGCATGGGAAAAGAGAACCTTTAATTTTCCATCTAAGAGTGTCATTACTCAAACAATTCAGAGCTTTTTTCTGAGAGGTTTAAGCTGTCTTAGATCTCTAGTGCATTCTTTAGGACTGGCTCATGAATAAAACAGAGCTTGTAATTGCAATGACGCAGCCAAAACACATATAATCAATGCTCATTATCCCATCAATTAACACACTAAAATTAAACAAGAATTCAGGCTGAGTAATCTGCCATCAGCTAAAGAAAAAAAAAAGTCTTGATATCATGTTGAAGTGATAATTCCCTTTCACATCTGTTGAACCATACAACGAGGCATGAAAAGCCTTACATCCCGCTAATCCGTGGAATGGGAATGTTTGGTCTTAGCATCCAAGGTAAAAAATGAGAGCGAGAAACAGACTCAGTTTCATGTTTATCAGCGACAGGCAGTGCTGTGAGCAGGCTGGCAAACCCAGCCCTCTGTGTTTTGAAATCTTTTCACTGTAGATCAGATTTCAGCTCACAGTTGTTTTAATCTCACCGACTTTTGAGAGCCTGAGCTCCAGAACAGGTGATTTGCTTTGTTGGGGTAGTAACAAGTTCAAACAAGCCTGGGGTTCATTATCCCTCTAGGATACACTAATTAGTGTATGCAGGAGTGCTTTTGCCTGACAGATAAAGGGTAGCATGAGGATAACCCTTGCCTTTGCAGATGATCAGCTTTGAAGACAGCAAGATTTTGGCTGTGTGTGATGCTCGAGTATTCTGGTCAGCAAGGTGTGCAGGGAGCCAGGCCATCTGCTCTGTAGCTATTTTGATACATGCTATTTATGTTTGAAATATCCAGGTGCTTTTATTGGTCAATTTTTAGCATGTTTCACACATTAACGATCTTGTCTGTACAAAATACACAACCTGCCACTTCAAACTGCAAAATCTTTACAGGCAGTTCACTTGAAATAATCACCACTGCAAAAAGCCACAGACTCCGCTCCACTTTTGGTGTTTTCCCAGAGTTTTCCCATCCTTTTCTACGTGCTTTCTGCATTTCAAGAAGACTTGTGAAACGTGCATGTGACAGAGCCCTGGGCCCTTACAGATGACCCTGGGAAGGTGCAGGTGTGGGCAAGCCCACAGTGGGCAGGCAGAGCTGAGGGACACAGGTACAAGGGAATACCTGAAACAGGAGATCCATTCACACCGTTGGCTACTCAGACTTCATTTCCTCAGTGAACCTTGCAGTAGCTGCAGGAAAAGTGCTGCTAACTGGCAGCCAGGGAGGCAATAGCTTGATCTCTTCACCCAGAGAAGCTGTGGATGCCCCATCCCTGGAAGTGCTCAAGGCCAGGTTAGACAAGGCTTTGAGCAACCTGGTCTAGTGAAGACTGTGCCTGTCCAGGCAGACAGAACTAGATGACCTTTAAGGTCCCTTCCAACCCAAACCATTCTATGATTCTTAGTGATCAGAGTATGGTCATTTTGATCTTACGTGATACGTGCAATTTTTTCCGAAGAGCCAAGACTGGCAAGCAGATTCCTTCTCCTCTTCTGCACAGTGACATGCAAAGAGGAGACACAACTCAGTGTCACAACTTAATGGGAGATTTAAGAAGCCTGAGGAATCAAGAACTCTGCAAAACACAGGCTGTTTTGTGCAAGTATAAATTAGCCATTGGCCACAAACCCCTATGGTCACAGAACTGGCTCCTGCTCACCCGTAGCTGGTTTACCCATGCTAACGTGCAGCTAAGCACCTTGAAACCTGAACTCCTGCATTTATTTCAGGAGGTAGAGAATGGGGAAGATAAATAGAATCACCGAGTAAGTGTTTCCTACCCATTTGTCTTTCCACCACCATGGGGTGTATGCTGCTGCTGCTGCTTCCATTTGTGCCAGGATGGTGGAGGGGTGTTATGTGTGTCCCAGGAACATTTGCCTGTTTGCCATCACCAGTTTTCAACTATATCTCTTCATAGTCAATTTGATTTCACTCAAGGATGAAATCTGCAGCAGTATTTATCTGCTGGGAGCCATTTGCTGAGTGGTGGCTGATGCTGGAGGTGTGACCAGTGTTCCCCAGGGTAACACAAGTGCTGCCACATGGGGTACACTCAGTGGGTCTGTGAGGGGAAAGGAGGGAGAACCCAGTTGGGAGCCACAGATGGATCAGCCCATCTCCCCTGTCACACACCCAGGAGATAGCTCAGCCTGGAATTCAGCTCTGGGGTCATGAATGATTGAAGTATTTATGAATCCCATTGCTGAGACAGACCAGGTAAAACGCCATTTAAGAAAAGCTATTAGAACTGGTCTGTCCGCAGGGAAACATGTTTTGTCACTTCAAGTCCAGCCATTTCTTAAACATGGTATAGCACTTTGGCCAAAATAGTCTTGTGCCTCATATGGGGACTGTCAGGGAGCAGGGGTTCCCTGCATGCAGGCACACAGCTTCCCTGGTCTCTTTGACAATCTAATGGATAAGAGATGAGCCCAACATTTTTGGCATGGTATTCATTTTCAGAGGGATGCCTGAAAATACTATTTCCAAATAATTTTTCCTCTGAGAAATATTTTATTATATGACATTTACACTGCAAAAAGGCAGCTATATTCTTAAAAACCTAAAATCTTACTAAAGAAGGACATGATAATAAAAATATAAGAACAGAAACTGGTAGCTAAATGTACGAAATGGGATGCACCTCCACTGAACTACCAAAATTTCACATGGAAATGCTGAGATCTTCATACTAAGGATATATGGCATTGACAAATGATGGGCTAATCAGCACCAGATATTAATTGCAAAATACATACTGCTGATGTTAGAAAATTCCAAGAGGAAAACCTCTTGGATTTAGCAAAAAGAGGAAATAAAAAGAAATCATAAAACATAATAGTTAAAAAAGAACAGTTAAGTCAGTTAATAGTTGTGCTTAGGGAGAGCACAAGCTAAGTAGCCCATTCACTTACATATACAAAGATTTTTGACTCAAATCTATGTTAAAACCAGTAGACAGAGGAGTAAGTGCTTATGACATGATATGGCACAATATGAGATTTTTTTCTGAAAAGGATGAAACAGTACACGGCAGTTTTCACTCAGTAGTTCTCTATCTGTCTGTCATATTAACTGTGAAACTGGAGATATTGTCAGGAGCAGACTACAGGGAGGTGCAATGTGTGTTCATGACACTGCTTCTTTCATCAGTACATCAGTTTCAGCCAAGAATGATTCAGGGCTACAGCCTGAATTGCTCATTCAATTTGAGAGCATATAAAGATTGGAAATAATTAACCTAATGAGGTCAGGCAATTGCAATATGAATTCATGCAACAGGAGCACAAACTTTCTCCAAGTCCTGGCCATCACTGAGACTGTTAATGGGCAGCTTGACAACCACAGTGAAGGAGATTTGATCAGACATCAGGAAAAACATCACACAAAAAAAACTCCAACCCCATCAAGTCAGGGCAGAGCCCTGTGGTCTGGGTTTGCAAATAAACTTGTCTCCTTGATGTGCTGGGCAGGGAGTGAAGCAGGCTGCAGAGCCACTGGTACCCAGAGTCACCCTCCCCGCCCTCGCCAGCACCTTCCCATGGGCATGATGCTGCAGCTCTGCAAAGTGCATCCCTTCCCCAGTCCAGAGCAATAGGGAAACCCCAAACCAGTAGGTAGGTGAGTGCGCCTCTTCCTTGGCCACTTAGGCACCACGAGAGAAAGTCCTGTGCTCCTGTCCCCCAGCCGTGCTCACAGAGGTATTTGCCTCTCCTCCACAGCTTTACACTTGATAATGCAAACTTGCTTCCATCTTGGGTAGCTGAGAAATGGGCTATAAAGAGAAACACATTGGAAAACAGGAGGGACAGCACAGAAGATCAAGGAACAAGTTTTTTTTTCCCAGGCTGACCTAGTTATTTAACTAACTGGCAGAGATCCTCACTAATGATGAAGTGGGAAAGCAATCAGGCTGCCAGCAGCAGTTTCACAGAGGATGCTTGAGTTGACTTAGCTATTTGTCTAAAACCCAGGTAACATCAAATACAGTCTTTTTCATCTGCTGCTCAACCCTTTGCTATACAGTCACTATCTCCAGTTCAAATAAACTTCCAATTTCTCAACAACTGCAAAAGGATGTGATAAGACTCAAATCCAGAGGAATGCGGAGGAAACATTCAGATACATTTTCTTACATAACACAGACAACTGCATACATCATTTTTGTTTTCCCTTTTGCTGCTGCCAAGCTATATTAATCTGAGAAGGTACAGATGAAGAGATTTTTCTTCCCTCCTAATTCAGAGTGAAGACTGTAGCCCCCAAAGGGTGACAACCAGGTCAACTGTTCTGCATGGCAGCAAGGAGCTGATGTACCTGTGAAGATCTGGCCAACTGAGTCAAGCAAAGGGCAAGTCTTTCATGAAAACATGGGTGTGAACCTGAGGGTTTGAAAGCTGCACTTTCTGTGTTCACACGGTTCCACAAGAATTTCAGTTTGTTCAAAATGCAGGAATAAACTGAAGCAAAATTAATTTCCAACTCCCAACACTGGATAGAAAAGTTTGGCAAAGGGACCCTGCTGATCTAGGTGGAAAAGTTCATGGAAAGAAAGTTAGTTGACACAAAAAAACAGCTTGGGATATTTCTGATCAAGTAATACAAAGGGAATTTAAAAGAAAAAGAAAGTAGAAGCAGGACTATGTGGGAGAGGGTATGAAGAGCACACATACTATCACACCCCTTGCCACACACACACATACACCACTTTCTTCTGACTTGACTATACCTTTTTTCCAAACTTAAAAAAAACAAACCAACCAACCAAAAAAACCCCAAAACCAAAACCAACCCAAACCTCCCAAAACACAACCAAAACCCCAAAAAAAGAACTGAGAATCAAAATAAAACTTTTCATTGACCTAGAAAATTGTATTTTGCTGTCATTTGGAATATGAGGCCATTTAGATATTCCAGTTTTTCTCTACAACTCTAATGTGGTTTTTCCAGCAATCTTCAGAATTGGGATGGTTAGCACAGTACTGTGCTAATCCTACTGACAGGTGGAAAGAGGGAAAGAGGCAGGCAGGTATTAAACTGCACACTTTTAATTTTTTTTTTTAAATTTGTGATACTGACCTTTAATGACAGGTGTCTCTAGAAGTGTCATACTCCACTGTACATTAAAACAATCCCCCCAAAAGTGTTGGAAAACAGTAAAAAAAAATATGACCAATAAGGTCAGGCACAGGAATAGTTATTTTTCTTTAATAATTATCTTCATTATTTTGCAGTGACATTTCAATATTAACATACTCTGAAAACATGCATTGTATGCAATAACTTTATTAGGGTCAAATAGATATCACAATATAGATTCATCCACCGAGTAGCCATAAATTGGTTACAACAATCATAGAAGAGACTAAGCTGTTTTAAGCTAAGATGCTTTCAACATTACAGCTCATACAATAAGATTATATACTGATACACTTTGATCTAGAAATGCAGATGATCAGTTTTGATTAGTATATTGTGCTTCAGGCTTTCATTTGTGTCAACGCATCCCATATGCTGTAGTGAGGGAGGGTTGAATTTCCCAGGGAAGAATCCAAACAGGCTACAAGTCTGGCTCTGGCCATTTTAGGATGAGTTCCTCTGAGCCAGGGTTATTTGGTCAATCCAGTTACATTCTCCAGTAGCACCCAGCTAGTGCTCAGAGCAGCAACCTAACAGAGGGATATCTAACAACCTTGAAACAGCACGGACAGAAAGGTTTTCTTTTCTTATAAAAGGGCATAAAGGAATATTTATGCTTTGTAAGGTCACAAGAATACGTGCGGTTTTCATGTTCCTGTATCAAGCAACAGGGCATTTTCACATGGTTTTGTATACTGATATCTGCACCTCTGTTATCTTAGTTAAATAAATACCTTTGTAAACATATAACACAGTTACTTGGTCCTTATTCTCCACAGCTCACGTTAAAAGATTCACAAAACATCCATAGAAATAGTGATTTATAGAATGAATACTTAGCTGAGTTAAACGGAATAAACATTGGTCAGGTACCATATATACTACTGAATGCCATTTCAAGGAAAAACAGTTTAGTTACAAAGCATTCAGAACTTGGGTAAGCCATATATTCAACTCTGCAAAATATATAAAAGATGCATACTTCTTTTAAACAGACATTTAACAAAATGTAGTGGCAGAAGTTGAGAAGTTCCATTTACACAGTCCAGACATTTGGTAGTATGAAACTGCTTATCCATGCACTAAATTACAGATGGATGACTCGGCTAACTGAAATAATAGTAAAATCTTCTGAAACAAAAAGGTATAACCAAAACAAATGCTCTGAAGAGTCACAGACAGGCAGTTTTGAAAATTTAGGTGCAATGTTACATGCATGGATATACAGAATAATCTGTAGAAATCATAGTAAAACACATCTGTTTTTCACCAAAATGCAGAAGGAAATTTAATTGTATTATGCATATTAAATACTACAGATTTGAGGCTACAAAATGCTTCTACCATCTTAACACATACAAAACTACCATAAAGTTATCTCTACAGTACATACTACAACACTGACTCCAGGTCACCACCTGTGAGGAACACATCCCCTGGATCTCACTAATCAGGGAAAAAAGGCCAACTCCAGCCCAATTGCCACCTCCCATCTGCCACAGGAGGTGGGCTTAGACCTTCAATCGACACTAATCACTGTGTTGTAGTATTAATTTATGTAGAACCCTTAAAAATCTGGCGCCACTGAAACTTGAGACCTGTTAAACTCTCTACATGTGAGGGATGCAAGAGCTTGCGCTGCGTGAACTCTAAATTTGATTAGCGAAGGAGGTTGGCCCACTCTGGCCATAGCTCTGTGACTGGCCATATTCACCCACCTGGCCATAGGAGCCTGGCTGGTTGTAGCCACCGGCAGGCCCGTAGCTGTCTTGGTTGTAGCCACCTTGGTTGTAGCCACTGGGCTGCTTCTCCATGGTGTCCGCAGGGTGCCGCTGGCCCGAGGAATGCCAGCCCGTCTCCTTAAACACAAACCAAATGTTGCCTGCCCAGAGGATAAAGTTCAAGTAGCCAAAGACCTGGGTGGGAAGAAGAGGAGCTTGTCACCAGCAGCCACAGTCTCACAGCCCAACCTAACGTTGTGGACCCTACACGGTCCTGGAAGAAGTCAAAGCTGCTCCCAGTCCCTCCTCAAGGACAAGTGGAAGTGGCCTCAAGCTGTGCCAGGGGAGGTTCAGATTGGGTATTAGAAAATTATCTCTTCACTGAAAGTTGTCAAGCACAGAACAAGCTGTCCAGGGAAGTGGTGGTGTCACCACCCCTGGTATGTGTGGATGTGGCACTTGGAGACAAGGGTTAGTGCTGGACTTGTCACTGCTGGGTTAACGATTAGAATTGATGATCTTAGAGATCTTTTCCAACCTAAAAGATTCTATGATTCTCCCAAAACCTGCTGGAAAATTTTCTCAGCTTGGAGCAAATCCTCAAATTCACCTCCCTTAGCTGTAGCGCACAATGAATGTGCCTGCTTTCCTCTTTGTTTCCAAAAAAAAGGCTGAGTTTCTAGGCTAAAATATTTTTTTTTGCTTGAAAATATAATCTATTTTAAAGAAACTGTGGAAAGATAAAATTAAAAGAAACTAATTAAAAAGAGAGATGTTAATTGGTCATCTGGCCTGGAGGGTTTTCTTTCCGTGGTTTTATTTTTTTTTTAATATTCTGAGTACCAATTTTATGTTGCTTTTTTGAGGGTTTTTAAAGGAATCCATAAGGCACAAAACCCCTTTTCAAGAGTGTTGCAGCCAGCAAGTTAAAAACAGAGAGGCCAACCAATGCACTTGGACAGACACTCTGCATTCTCCCCATCCCAATCGTGCTGTGGCTCCATGGCAGGGCTGTGGTGAGTCACAGCCTGCCTTTCCCCGCAGCAAGACTGCACTTCCAATTAAATCATGTCAGCTAACTGGTTTACACCAGCCGATTTAGGTCAATACACAGGTAAAAGATGAAAATACATCACAAGGTAAGGGTGAACAGCAGCAATCAAAGTCACTTACAACCGAAGTGTTGAGGCTTGACATAACAGGGCTGCGAACAGGCAAGCATTTGTTGGACTGCTGTTTGCAGGCTGACATCAGCAGCAGCACCTCGTCCGGGTCGGTTGCAATCTTTACATCTGACAGTCCTTTAGCCCAAGCAGATGAGCTCACTAGCCACAAGAACGAGAAGACCACTGTCACAATGAAATCCTAAAAGACAAATTAGTTAGAAGCATTATACTGGTGTGTCCATTGGGAAGAAAAAAAATATTAAATATCACCAGAAAACTGAAAGCGTGTGCCAGAGGAGAGAGAAACCAAGAGTTTGTTATTTAGTGGAAGGTTGTGTTACTGTCATCACCCACAGAGCTAATTTTCAGAAGTACTTGACATGCCTAATGGGGCAGAGCCCTTTGGCTGACATTTGCATCTCTGACCTTGAATCCATATTCCCACAAACACTCTGGATGCTGAGCTGCCTTGAACATGGCTGTTCACAGCACTTGACTGATGAATTGGGATCAATTACAAAGTATACATGCCTGTAAAGGAGACAGGCCCCGAGTGCTGGGCCTTGCCCTGGGTGCTCCTACAGTGTGGGTGGGTTTCCAATAGGAAGTGTTTCCATCTCAGGGACAACCTGAAACTGGCTAATCCTCAGCTACCAGATGAGGAGTTTTCTCACCAGCCACAGGTAAGGCCAAATGTCTGTGCTGCACCAGCCATGCAGCCACTAATTATCATGAGTGAGCAAATAAACAGCAAGATTTGCCAAGCAAAGACTCCTCAGCTTCTCTCCAGACCAGTAAAGCATTTGTTCCTAATTCTTATCCACGTGAAAAGAGGGGAGAAGGTGTGGCAGTTCCTCCAGGATCCAGCACCTCTGAGCAGCTCTGCTCTAATCCACTCTGCTCACTTTCCCCTTGAAAGACTCTCAGGAGCATGCTCAGGCATAAACTTCTCCTTGTCTTAGCCAGAACAAGTGGCCAAGTGACACTGTTGTTGTGTGGGTTTGGGGGGGAAAGGAGGGAGGAGGTGTGATTTTTCGAGCTTTCTTGTGTCTTGCTAAAACAGAAGAGCCTTTCTGCTGTCATATTTCATCCCATCTGTCAGCCCACAACAGATGGCAGAGGTGCCAAAGTCTAACATACCACTAACTGCATCGCTGCGTCTTGATATCCCACCTCCCATGGGGCTGCTTCCCCTTCCCCCTTGCAAAGTAAAGGTGTACATGGAAGGAAGGGAAAACGCTCATTAAGAACACAGTGTTTCAGGTCGCTATCCAAAGAAATAAATGATCCCTAGGAAACACCATTCTCATCTTCTACAAGCACAGCTGACATTTGGGAAAGGAGCTCTCCAGGGCACTGCAGGGATGGAGGACAGGAGTCTCCGTCACGATGGAAGAGGCACCAGTCAATAAACCCTCCACACAAGCAAGCCATGAACAAAGGATGTCTCCACTCACGCAGATGGGATTAAATTAACTGTGCTTGGATGCTTTCCCAAAGAATACATGCTTCTCTTTTAACAATTTGTTTTCTGCAGGCCTGTGTCTGCCACCGAGCTTTGAGTTCCTCTGACCTCCTCCATGCTGCCCAAATGGGCTCTCTTGAAGAGCGTGAAGCCCAGGAATGACAACTATCTTAACACCCAAAGGCATATAGCCCACAGTAATTTTTCTTCTCAGGGAGATTTCCAGCAAAAAGAATCATTGTATCTCATATGTCTTAGAGGTAACTGAGCGAGAAACGGACTCCTAGAGGCAACACTTCAATTGCAAGTGTTTCCTAAAAATTCCAGCTGGTAGAAACAGCAGATATCTGCTGAGCTGTGGATCATGATGGGAGATACTCTTTATTTGCTGTGAGGCTTGACTGGCTATTGATTTGGATGCCAAGGCCCCATACAGGCTCTGATTGACACAATAGATGGGGACACAGCAGTTGTGGGGACTTCATTTTTTAAATGACAAGCAGCCCTCACCCAATGTCACCACACTTAGAGCCTCTGCAAGCTAAATCCAGTTTTGCAATCAGTGCACTGGTAATGCCAATAAAATGAACACATTAACAGCAGGTGGAAATTTGAAACAAATAGAGACAAACTGACTAAAACTAATGCAACTCAGGAGGTTACACTTGCTAAAAAGAGAGAAGTTTTAAAAACAAGCAAACTTCTTCAAGCAGGTGACAACAACAGGGGTTCAGACCTGCTGTTTTGCTCACAGACTCTGACCCCACATTGGTGAGGTGTTTGCACAACTCATGGCACAAATGACTGCATCTGCAAGAGCCCCTCACTCTAACTGCTGGTAGCCATGTCCTGAGCCACAAGTCCTTCTAGGAACATCCCATGGCACTGTGCAGTTGAGGGGCTAGTCCTAGAGGCACCAAGTATTTAATGCTATTTCTCAGGTCTTGTCTTCTCCATCACACTCCCCAAGCTCCAGCCTTCTGCTGAATTCTTCTGCTCCCCTGTGCCAGGGTGTCCACAGAAGCCTAATCCTGCCCTCTCTGCCACTAATTCCCCTATTTCAGAGCAGGTGAGAGCCTTGGTGAAAGGATCCTTGCCCTTGGGGTGCTAGGATCAGCCCTTGTATAGAGGAACTCCAAAAATCTGTAACTCTGGCTGGGTGCAAAAACACACCAAGCCAAAAGGGAAAGATGTCACAGTGGGACTGAGAGGAACCATGCAGCCCATCTGCCAGCTGTTCAACAGCTGCTCAAGAAGAACAAGACAGGAACACCAGGATTTTTTTCAGCAAGTGCTCTCAGCAAGGCTACATGGCTGGACTGAGGTTTTTGGAGGATTTGTTCTGCCTCCTCTGCACCATGCAAGGAGCAAAATGTATGATTCTGTGATTCTATGACTAGAGTAAACTTGCATCTTTCTATTTATTTTGAATCTTTGTGAACCTTCAGCTTTGGCTGGAACTTGAACCTCTCTTGTTTTCAAGTGGGTTTGGATTTCTGGCTGAACATTTTCACAGCTCTGGGTGGAACAGAGTTACAAGATAATGACATGCTGAAAATAAAAGCGAATTTCAAGCTGAGCTGTTCTGTGGCTTAATGTCTATCTGGGGAATTTCTCCTTGGTAATTAAGGCCAGAGTGCCTGCATACTAAAACAAATCTTGCATTTCAATGTTTAATATCCCTATAGCATGGGTGAGTCTTTTTTTCCTTTGGAACAAAGTAATTTTTGTAGTTGCTCTCTTGAAGTGTTGTCTACAGATCTCTTTGGTGTGTATTGTTGTACGATTACATTACACTCCTAATTGCAAAGTTTCTCTCTCAGATCTCAGCTGAGATACTTTGCTCTGGCTACAGGTGCCTTTGGGAAGGAGGCAAAATGGGAATGTGTAGGGAAAAGCAAAAACCAAAATTTAAAGTGCACTGAATATCCAAGGAGATAGTTTTTAAGATCCTGAAGTATATTCAAGAACAACAACAAAATAATAATAATAGAAAAAATTCCTGCTGGCTTTTTCAAGCTGAAACTTTTTATTACTGAGTTTGCTGAAAATGCCTGCTTGGAACAATTTAATATATGCTTTAGAATAGAACTCTGAATGCCTTTTCTTTTCAGTGTAGCTGAAGAATTTCTCCTTGCTATCAAGCTCCTGGTTTTTGCAAAATGTCCCTCTTTTGAAGAAGGCAGCCACTGACAGTCACTCAAGTCTCCTGGGTGCAGTTTTGGATTCCCCAGTGTCAAGCACAACCTCACCCAGCCAAAAGCATCTACAGAAGCTGTTTGTTCACTCAGAAAGGGGATGTGTTTCATCTGCTCCAAGCTGGTTGGTGGCTTCAGCAGCCTCTGGAGGCTGTGACACACATCCCTGTGTGCACTCTGCCCTGCTCTCCCTCCCAGCCAAGTCTGGCAAGATGATCTCGGGCTCTTATGGTTGCAAACAGGCAAAACCTTAGCTCTGGCCTGGCCACAGGGTGTGTGGCATCCCTCCTCCCTTGCCAAGTCACAGCTGCTGGCTTGTAACTGGCTTCTATGCAAGGCTCGTGGTACAAAACCTTTCCATTCGAGAAAACCCTCTCACACATTTACAGCATTCAAGAGAGCAACTCCTCAAACACCAAAGTCTGTAAACTCTCCCAGCCAGAGACTGCCTGGCCTGCCAACAGGTTTCATGGCCAGCCATGCAGGAGCAGAGGCAGATTTCTTTACCCCAGCAGGGGCAAACCACTCGGAGGATTTGCTTTCACAGTCACAACCAACATAAAAATTCAAGAAGTGCCCCAGCAAGAGCCACAGCCCCAGTCCCAGCCCGGGAAAGCGGCCAACAGCAGATTGCTGCAGGCAGCCAACGTCTTCCTACAGTGGCATTTTAGCTCTTTTTTGGTTTGAATGAAGTCCCACCACAGATTTTGCGCCGAATGAATCTTTGAAAGAATTACATGCTTCTTGCAATAGTGTAGGGCCTTCCTTATAAGCTTACTTCTGTCAGAGAAGTGCAGAGTCCTCTGGGAGGCACCAGCATGTATAGCAAGGTCACCCTGGCTTGTGTTTCAAAAAGAGGATGACAACAGCAGGCTGAAACAGTTCTTTGAAATGCAAAGAATAATTCAGATTCTTCTTAATTTAATTTCTTAACTGCAAAGGATTCTGTCTTTGTTTTAATAGATGGCTCTTTATTCTTTTCCCCTCTGTTTTCTAGAAAGCTGGACAAAGGTGAGGGAATACATGTTTAATCAAAGAGATCTCCAAAGGGCAGACCAGGGTGTACTTAACTCA
The DNA here is from genome assembly GCA_013390005.1 of Calyptomena viridis. Classification (NCBI taxonomy): domain Eukaryota; kingdom Metazoa; phylum Chordata; class Aves; order Passeriformes; family Eurylaimidae; genus Calyptomena; species Calyptomena viridis. The sequence goes on from WEIV01012179.1 coordinate 1,626,916, forward strand.
CTCAATCTGCAACATATGTACAGAACCAAAGGCCTTTCTGCTTAATGTGATTATTCACAGGACTCCAGATGCAAAGGGAAGATCTCATCTTCTTAACATGTAAGTATCTTTATGCACCATAAGAATGAGATTATCAAGTAATCACTATAAAAATGAAATATCTCTTTTCAGGTTATGTCACTCACCTTTCTTGGCTAAATAATTTTATGCTTTTATATTAATTGGTTGGAATATTAATAAAGTGATTTAAATTTACATTTATACATGAATGCATATATTCCTTCCTGGCCAATCTGTAACTTCCCAAAGACAAACCTGAAAGTACATAGGGTTGTCAGAATGTGGATTTTAAATGAAGCACATGTGGGGCAAAAAAACTACAGAAAAAGTAAGAAGTCTGAGTGATGGGGACTTATAAACATTGACTGTGACTATTCTTTATTTTCTGAGAGATACATGGAATCATCCTATCCCCAATCCCCTAAACTTCAGCACAGGAGTGTTGGGTTGGTTATTCTCTGCTTGCAAGCAACTCCAAACATACAGATCTGAAGCAGAGCATCAAGACAGCTGCTTGGGGTGGCAGTCCCAGGGTGCAGCTCATCTCTGCTCTCATCACAAACCTCCCCAGGTACACAGTGTTACACAATTGGAACTCAGCTTAGGTTGGTCTGAGAGATGGGGATATACACAAAATTGGTGAGATTTTGTACATCACACTCATTAAAATTGAAGTCACCATCTCCAGTTAATTTCTTTAAAATGTTTCTGGCTCTTGAGCACTAATCAGTCCTTTGAGAAACTGCCTTTGCACTCATAACCACCGAGGTGAGCCCTCTGCTCCTCGCTGCATCATGTGGGAGTTTGCAACAGAATTAAAATCACAGCTGCGGTTTGCAGAGCTCGGAAACACATTGCACATATCTATTAGGTATTTAATCCCTGGTAACCTGCTCCTTGTTCCTTTGGAAACTGCGAATCCAAGGTCCTCTCTTAGTTTTATCTATCTGAATCCCTCTAAATGATCCCTCACGGAGCCAGCAAGGGAAGCAGAGGGTGCATAAGGCAAGGGCTTGCTGCTGCCAGCCCCGTGGGAAGGGGGAACTCCCACCTCTGTCATTTATGAGTAACAGAACCAAGGCCCTGTGAGACCAAAAGGAAGATTTTTACCCCCAAATCCTGACAGGCAAAGTGACAGAAATGGCTCACTGCATAGTGAATAAAACATGCTGGTGCCATCCAAACAGCCAGGGAAGGAGTTAACTGCTTCTCCCACTGGAAATATTTCCTTGCCATGATGTCTCACTTCACGCTGAACGCTAAAATATTTTTCCACAGTTAAAGTGATGCTTTGCTGAGATATCAGCACATACAGTTCATCTCCCTGTATCTGTATAAACAAGGTAAACTTGAAACATTTGTGACTGAAATTTTCCCTTCAAGTTTCTCATGACTTAGTGGTCATTAAATTGCTTCTAATTTTATCTTCTGCACCTAGTCAAGCTGCAGCAATTTGATGGCGCTCTGGCTGTCTGTGCAAGGGCTTTTTGAAAAAATATTTAAAAATTTCAAATGAAAGGTTTTTTTTTCCTCTCTCCACTTCTCCTGTCATACTCGCTTTTCAAATTCTGAAAAAAGGCAGTTCTAAAAGGGTGCTGCTTAAAGGCAGATGTCATCCCAGACTGAGGAAGTATCAAGCCAAGAGGAAGTGCAAGGCTTAAAACAGGAATGGTTTTAACTACGAAATTGTGATCAGGCACTAGAGCAGAAGCAAGGATGGATGAAACTATCATCTTCTAACTCCTCACTAAGAGGCAAAACACTGGTAGTCTGGAAACGGTGCCTGAAGCACAGATCCTGCCTGATGATGAAAAGGAGCAAGGGCTGCCCTGGCTCCCGCACCAACACGTGCTGGGGACTGCTGCTGGACTCGGGTGTGCACAAAGCACCACAGATTTCTGCAGCATTTTTTTTTTGGAAGGAACAATTTCAGGGATGAGACATACTCACACATCTGATCTGATACATGTCAGTTCAGTGCAGCATCTGCCTGGAGCTGGAGGATACATCACCTGCCTCCTTCGCACAACACGTGACATCCCCTAGGTGAGCACTGCAGCCATGAGAAGCTGATTTTCACTCCCAGTTTTCCTTGACCCCTGAATTCCTCTTGGCTACAGCTTCCAGCTTTTCCTCTGTCTGGGCCTCTTCATTTTCCCAACACCTCTGTACAATTGCACAGAAGGACTCACATCCCATCCCCAGTCAGGCTGTGGTGCTGCAAACATTGCACTGGGCAGTCTCCAGGGAGACCAGAAAGGATGTGCTCCAGGCGAAAAAGGTTCTTTTTTCTAAAAATATCAAATACAACAGAGCTGGCAGTGCAAAAGAGATGCTGAAGTGTGTGGCTGGGGCAGATGGGACTCCTCTCCTGTCAGATGTAAGTTGACAATAACCCTCAGCCACTTTGCAACACCACTCACCACCAGGAGCTGCTTTTGCTGTAGAACAAACTCAGAAACATCTCTATATTCTGAACAAATAAGGTCATTTAGGCTTGGTTTAAAGTCTGGGAAATTGCAAACAGAGGCTTTGGTAACAGACACTGGTTAAATTTAACTGTAGATTCAATTATAATCCATTACACAGAACAAATTAAATCACTACGATGTTAACGCTGTAGTGGATTGTGCTGTGCATCCTGCGACAACATCACTGCAGGAGCTGCATTGGCAAAGTTCTGGACAAGGGGAAAATGGCCACATCGTAATCTGACATTAGTACTATAGTTTCTTTTTCCTTTGTCTTATTGTGACAGAGGATAATGAGGTTGGTCAAAAAAAAGAATTATCTGCCACAAGAAAATTAAGAAGGCAGAACTCTGCAACTAATTCTTTGATAAGACAGTTTGAAATGAGATATTACTTGATATCAGCTGAATCAAGCAGAAGCAAGACACTTTACTTATTTACTTTTTCTGTAGGGACTCCTTTATCTTTCCTGTTTTTACTCTTTTCTGTGAAGATTTATCCACCTTTTCTCACCATTTTCTAGGACACGAAAGGTCCCAAAGACTCCCAAAAGAAGAGGATTCATTTCCTTTGAAATGGAAGGAGAATTTTTTTTGTAAGAATTCATCACTTCTGAATTATGCAAACTTAAAGAAAACAGCTCACATCCCCTCGCAGTAGGAAAATCTTTCCCTCAAACCCCCATAATGTCTATCTTCCTGAAGTTTAATCTTTTGCTGACTGTTACTGTAGTTATTTCCTTTAATAGGTTCAGCTTTCCTGGTGATTTATTTTTCTTCCTGTTATAGTTTTCTGATACTCTTTATTGCTGGCTTTTAGTCACTTACGGCACAAGTCTCAGACAAATGTCTGGTTTCTGTCAGTCATAAACTTGAGATTTTTCTGAAATCCAGGACTAACTCTTTCCTGACATCGGTCTGTGACAACCTCCCCACATCTTCCCTGTGAATTGCTCCCTTCACACCAAGACTTCAGAGAAGTATTTTGTCTCCCTTGGTGTAACCTTCACCTTGCCATCATGGGGGAGAGGGCTGTCCATGGAAGAGATTGTGATGCCACCCTACAGCCTGAAGATGCAGAGACCTGACCCAACTTCAGCACAGATGAGAGTCAGCACACAGCCCTCAGCAGCCCAGCAAGACCATGGGGTGTACCCTGGGGCACGATGCACTGACAGGTAACAGGCACCTGGAACAAAATAGCCCTCACTGGCTTAACAGTCTCAATTTATGAGAAAATAAATGCATAGCAGCACTTGCTTTTTATCACAAGTCTTCAGGAATCAGTAAAAAGAAAAATAAAGGCACGAACAGCCACAGCTTGATGGGTGCAGATGATGATAACTGGAAGGCTCATAAACCAGCGTGGAGACACAAACATGCTGGGAGCTCAGTGTTATAGTGTAAAAACAGCCATATAATTCTCCAAAGCAAAATAATTTCTCTGAACCCAGCAGTAATTAGAATAAGCAATCTTCCTGGCTAGGCTTTGATCAGGGACATGGTTTCATCTGTATACTAGGATGATGCTCAAGATCTCCTCTTCCCTTTTTTCCCTACCAATGAAGCTCTGCTGTCACAGACATAGGACTCAGTCCCCACTCCTGCAACCACTCAGATACACGTTCATTATTTATGTGAACATCACCACTGCAGGCAGTGAGAGATAAGAGGGTATCCTACAAGAACACACAGGAGCAGGACTAAACTTCTCCTGCATACAGTCACCATTACCCTTGATGTTAAAACTGCAAATCACTATTAAGATAAAAAAGACAGGTGAACGTAGAGATGCTTTGGGCATTGAGCCACTTGGATCTTCCAGATCACACCACAGCCTCAACCATCAAAAAACCAAGAGGTGAAGACCTACACCTGAAAACACTGCAAATGCACACTTACAATTAGAGGCCCTCTGTTGTTTTCACGGTACTTGTTCTGGAAGAAGATATAAACCACAGTGGCAGCCAGCGAGTAGAGGAAGGCGAAGACTGCGATGGTGACAAAGAACTCCGCCGAAGAGGAGAAGTCCCCTATCAAGGCGAGCGTTTCTCGGCGCTTGCCTTCACAAGTGGGGGCCTCAAAATTCACTTGATGCAACCTGGAAAACAACCCAAAGAGCAGCAGGTGAAGTATAGAAAACGGAAACTGTTATCTGAATAAAGATAAGACACATTTGCTCTGAAGAGAAAGGTTGATGTTCCAGCGGTTTGGTACAACCCTCCCCACCCTCTCTGTGGTTTTGCCATGGCAACAACTGTAAAAGGATAACATAAGAAACAATTTGATTCTCAAATTCTTACAATCGAGGGAGCAGAAAACAGGTCTCATCCTCTTTACTAAGCCCATGAGATACTCATGTTGGGACGTTCATGAATTCATTGTATAAAATTGTCTAGTACAAAGCTACCTGTGGCTGTTAGCCTGTAGGGCTGAGCCACACAGTGCTTCTACATTAAAGGCTTTTAAAATCAAGCTGCAGCAGAAATACACAACTTGGATTAAAAAAAAAGTCTGTATGCCCTGGTTTTAGCAATGTAAGCCCTAATCTTGTACTCATGCGCTGATTTGCAATCAGTGACTGAGCTAATAGATTTGTGGTTCTGTATGGAAGCTCCTGCCAAAGCCTTTTTTTATGTAATAATTTTAATTTGTAATTCAGAAAAAGGATCCATGGAGGGGGCATTTTGGTAGGTCCTGTTGCATGGGCCAGATTAACATCAGCGAGGATCTGGGGCCCCACAAGGGATCATGCTGTTCTAAGGGGATGAAATCAGCAGCAATTAAAGAACTGATGGTCTGGTGCTGAGAAAGGATTAGGCCTTTGGGGAGACATTCCTCTGCTCAATGGCAATTAATTGTGTGCAACAGCAAGCCAATGGCAGCAGCAGCCGTGAATATATAGCTAAATAAAAAGTTAGGTCCCCAGAGGAAAACAAAATACCCAGAGTACAAATCACAGGAGATGGATTAATGGATATTGGAGGATTGTATTACTTTTTGCTTTTGCTGGTCCAAGCTAAATGTACCCAAACATGTAGGCAGAACCTTTTCATCAGCAGTTGATACATAACGCCTGTTATTTGCCTCAGGCATTTACTTCCCTGAGCTTCTGTCATTGTTGTAGTGGTGGGATGAAAATAAGAAACAAGTCTGCCCAGATTGTGGAGATGAGCAGGGACTGAGTTGTCTTCCCTGCGCAAACCCAGCAAAGCCTGATGAAAACTAAACCCATGAGAAAGCCATGAGTGCTCATGATCGGTTTCCTGACTTGGTTTCAAAGCTTCCTGGCATCACTGCATACACACTTTTTGTCAGGGTTATTGTTCTTTTCTAAAATGGGGGGAAAAAAAAGGGAAGGAAGATTTCCTAGTGCCTGTCATGCCGATTTTGCAGCCTGGAGAGAAAGTGGCTTTGTTTTAACCATCATCGCAATAATGGAAAGATTTGAAATGCATGATTTGCATGGTCTAAAAATAAAGCTTTCTCTGCTTTCCTCGTGCACAGCTGCTTGGGTGCTGTATTGACACAGAAAGAAACTGGGAACCTCTTTCAAAGCCCCTTGAAAACAGTGGCAGTCTCTATGGGTCTCTGGATCAGTAAGAAATGTGGCCCCATCCCTCCTTCCCCAGGGGAATGCAATGCTGTGCAGCTCAAGGCTGTCCTCACAGTCCTCATGAGACCAGGTTCAAGCCACGTTTCACTTCATACCCAGCCCATGGGGCTGTAGTTTGGGGCAGAAAGGGCACCTATAATGGTGCACAGAGCCAGAGGTGGGGATCACACTCTGCTCTCGTCCACCAGCAGACTGAGGGTCTTCCTGTCAGCCCAGACTTTTCAACTCAACACTCGAGGTTGGGTTGGTTTTCTTTGGTTGGTTGTTGTTGTTGGTCTAAACCTCCAAATGCTTAAGTAGCCTTTACTGGTTCTGACATTTGCTGCGTTTGAAGGGCCACACTCAGGTACCACAGCTGCTGTTTAAGGGTCCTGCTGCAGGATGCAGGATCTACTTTTCCAGCTAAGTGCTGCAAAATCCAGGCTTTGCTGCAGAGAGGGGGGAGTTCTTTCATTTTATGTTACCACCTCCCCTCACATCACTTGCTCAAGCACTATGAAACTGGGCTGAGCTACGTTAAATACAATCCAAGTGCTCTGGGAGGAAAAAAAAACCAAGAAGAATGAGGCACTTCTGCATGCATTTTATTGTGTAAAACATGTATTTATGGTGGTTTTTAGTTTTTTCCCCCTCCTCTCCTGGAGCCCTGAAATAGCACACCAGGCAACACATGGTGTTGCAAGTAGCCCATTCAAACTCCTGTGCATACCAAAAATAACTTAGGGAATGTTTCTATCAAGGTTTAGATTGAGAGTTGCTGCCCATCCCTGCCCTCTGACTGTCCACAATGACCACAGCCCCATCCAGCCTCACCATCAACAAACACCAGCCTTTATAAAACATGATAAAGCAACTGAGACCATTTTCCTTTTCTGTCCTCTGTTTTCCTGACTTCATCTTAGTTCTGAATCATAAACCAGAAAAAAAATGTTAATATATGAACATCACACTCATATCTTTCCAGCAGTGCTTTTGTGGCCAGGCACCTGTCAGGGATACGAGATCACAGAAACCTTCCATCGAGTTATTTTTATTCACTTCCTCTTCTTTTTAGATTTCCCTAGCCTCTAAGAGGGTGTGCAGTAATTGGTGCCTCTTGTGGCCACCTCACCTCTGCCCAAACAACCAAGATCTCTGTTGTGTAAAGGGCCCCAAAATAGACCATGATTCAGACCGGGGAAGAGGAGATGTGGCAGGGAAGAGAGATGAGGGAGCCAAGCCCAGGGGTGGTTAGGGTGGATGCTGACTTTACAAGATACATCTGAAAAGTTTCTTTAAAGCAGGGGAGGATCAGTGACAGAAAATCCAGTTTCACTAATTGAAACCTCTTTGATCTGGAGTGGCATCTCAGAGAGAAAGCTCTGATTTGTTTCCACTGATGTTGCTGAGTCAGCCTTTCTGGGGGCAGGATGGTTTGGTGATGACTCACAAAAAATTAATTGCCTGTACCTCTGCCTCCCACTTTTGATGTAATTCTACCTGTTCTGCCTCTAACTTCCCTGAGTTACTCTTCTTTCATCTTCTCATATCTCTCATTGTTGACACCCCACCTTTTCCTTCAAGTCATCCTTGACCAGTGTCTTCTTTCTGCTGCTTTTTCAATTTCCAGCATCATCCCTGCATTCTACCTTTGCCTCTCCACTTCCTAAACAAATCCAGGAGCCCCAAGAATGACCCTTTGCAATCACACCCTCTATGTTAACATCTGACAGTACTGTTGGGCTGCATCAGCAGAAGTGATTTTTCAGTGATAGATGGACAAGGAAAATAAGGAACACAACAGTAATAAATTTATTTAATTAGGTAAAGAGATAATGAAAAACCCTTCCCCTCCTAAGTTCCTCCAGTGTTTCTTGCTTTGTACTGCCTTGAGTATTGCTATTAACTCGGAAATAAAGCTCCTGACTTAGGAATGTGACCTTGCACCCCACACTCAGCAGAGCAGCACTAAGTTCATCCTCGCTACCCATTGCTACTGGCATCATCCCCCTTTGCTAGCAGCAGGTGACATTGCCAAGCTATCCAGGCCTGAATTCCCTCAAATTCACTTCAATCTGAAGCAAGTCCACCAAATGCAGTCAAGTTTCACTGATGAAGTCACAGTAATTAAGGGCTTCTGAGGTTCCTTCTACCATTTGGCAAACTTGCTGTTGCCGTGGGAAATATGATAACAAGACAGCTGTATTGTCTAGCTTGACAAGATCAAAAGAGGCCAGGAATGTTTTACAGTGAAAAAAAGGATTTTTACATTGTTCCACAATAGCAAAGAGCAGTTACATTTTCAGACACTAATTACCCCTGCTCTGAAAACAATACATGAAGCCAGACACACTGAACAAAGCTACAGCTATTACGTGTGTGTGTGGGAGCAGAAGCTGTGCTCCATGTAAATGTGAGGTTGCCTTTCCTTCCTGAACTTCCTCAGTACAATATTCAAGACACAGCTTGCTTTTCATCATAGCCCCTCATTTTTTCAAGCAGCTTAGTCCCCCTGATGATCCTTGAGCACCAAGGTGGTGCTGACCACCCTAAAGAACTGTCCTGTCACATGTTCCACCCCACCAGCAAACACAGATGAGCCCAAGCAGGATAGAAAGCATCAAGTGATCTAATCTTGTCTGACTCACCAACCTTCCCCTCAGCAATGAACACAGGGCTTAGACTTGAAGCCAACAGAACTAACAGCAACTATGTGCTCAAGTGTTATCGATGAACCAGCAGAGGTTTCCTCTCCTGGGCTTTGATGAGTATGTGGATTAATAAAAAGCAGATAAAGTTCTGCCTCCAAAAATTCTCAATGGAGATTAGTATTTCTCCATTCCTTTACTAGGTGAAAAACAGGCAAAAAAAAAGCTCTGTTTTGGCAGGTTGTCCTATTTTCTGAAAATAGCATCTTGTAATCCACTCTCCAACACATCTACAACATGCTGGAACAAAATCTGCAACACCCACATACGTGCTTGCAAAAAAACAGAGATCCATTATCCTTTCACTGGGCTTTATTTCCCCCTCACTTGTTTCTGGTAGTCAAACTGTCAATTGTCTTTACTGTCTGCAAAACCCTGAGAGAAATACATTGCTGGAAATGAGTTATTGCAGGTAGTACTCATGGAGAGGTTTCTTGGGAAATGTTTATCTTGGCTGATAATCTCCAAAATGAGGGGAAAATGAAATTTCAAAATACAGTAGTGAAATGCTGACATGCACAGGGGCCCTTAAGCAAATCAAACTGCTCTGTTGAGGCACAAAATGTGGCAAGCGTTTACACTTCCCTTTCTCTAGGATACAGAGTAAAGGCATTTCTTTCAGGTAGCCCTGAAAACACTGGGATTCCCTCATTTCAGAGGACTACACTGATGTGCTTTCACACTGGTGCCTCCAGTCAGCCAGTCCCTGGGCAAACGTCCCTTTTTGAGGTGCCATATATGGATTTTTTGTAGGTTTAGTGGAAGAACAGAAATAAATGGGAGCTTTTCCTCTCACAACAGAACTCATCTTTCTGGTAAAACTTCTCTAGAGGTATTATCTGTGTCAAGAAACATACTTTAAAAGTAATCTTTAATACTCAGGTGAAAGCAGAAATCTGCCTGAGATGAAAAGGTCTTTTGTTTAATGAAATTGAGGTCCACTGACTTCCAATACTCTTCACAGCCTGTTCTCAAGGAGGAAATAGCCCACACAGTGCTCCACACTGCAAAGAACATTTCCCCCAGTGCTGGGCATCCCTGAATCCTTGGTGTTAAATCCTGTATATCTGCAAGACTGTGCACACAGCAAGAAACAGGCTTCCTTCCAGGCTTTGGGAGGATGGAAGGAGTAAGCTCTGCAGCTTTCTCTTCTTCCTCCTCCCTGCAGATGTGCTCTCCAAGGACAGACTCCTAAGAGAGGAACCCTGCAGTGATGAAGCCATGCCACAAACTCTCATACACACCAAAACTCTTGCAGAGAGAGCCACTGCTAAGCAGCTGCCCTTAACCAATATTTTCTGCCAATTACTACCATTATCCAGTAACTCCTGTAGGGTCTGAATTTTTGCACCCAGGCATCCTGGAGCTGTTGAAATTAGTCTGGAGGAGCCAGCCTGTTAATTTGAACAGCTTGAAGCAATTTATAAGTTCTCTCCAGCCTGTCAAAGTCAAAAAGCTGAAATGTTACTACAGCCCTGGAGACCTGGGGGTATGGGATGGGGTTTGCCCAGCAGGTACCATGGAGGTGACTGTTCCTTGGCCCTTTAGCACCTCTGATGTTCTACCAGGACCTTCCACCCTTTTGCTAACAGTGACAACACTGTGTTCTCACTCCAAGCTGCTCCTCAACAGCTCTTTTCCCCAGATGAAGAAACTACCATTTACTTGAGTATTCTCCACCTTTCCCACTGCTCATCTGCAATGATGCACAATCCCAGCATTGCCTGAAGATGTCATAGCCATTTGAAACTGTGAGGTGCTTATCCACCCTTCCTAACTGTCCCAGCAATTTTCCATACCTCATAATACCAGCAACACTCCTTCAGCCTCCACAGAACCAAAACGTGCCTTCAAGTATCCTCCTCTCCCCAGTCTCCTCCCCTTCCACAGCAGCAGCACGTTAGTTTCTATCACATACATGTCCCTACAAAATCAGTACATTTTTCTGTGGAGATAGCAAACAAAATTAAAATTCTCCAGCTGACTCAGCAATCCAAGCCTGGTCTTTTGTTTCTTTGCTTTCTAAAGGAAGAAAAAATACAGTTGGCTGATCAAAGAGTATTTGAAAATATTTTACTTTGAACTTCTGTTTGCTCAATAAAACCTTCCCATTTATTAAAAATAAAATATTCCAAAGCCCACATCACTCTAGAATTATTCAACACTACTTTCACACAAATACATACTTCCTCTTGCAAACATTTATTCCTAACTCCTGTCCTGGACATCTGAACATCCTAAAGATCTCCCCTTTGTCACAGCTGACTTCAGTGGCCTATACCCATCCAAATCCATGTCTAGAGCAGCATCATCAAAAAACCCCAGAAGACAGAGCTGGGAAGCTGACCAGAAAAGCTGTAGCAACCTACATTCTCTTCTGGTTATGTCCAGTCAAAATAATGAAAAACGTTTCCCTGCTCATATTTTCAATTTCTTAGCTTTCCAGGTTCCCAGTCTTCACTAGCACATAGCTGTGGTGCAGATATTTGGCCAATATTGGTTTAACAGGACAAGCTGCCAGGCACAGCTGCTGTCCCAGCACACCACAGTGTGCTGCACTGGGAGAGGGGACAATTCCCCCAGTGCAGGCACACCCCAATGCCTACCCAGAGCTGGGCACCCTGCAGGTCCTCTGCTCCATCCCTCTCCACCTCACATCTCTTCTGTTAACACAGCCAGTCTGAGCCCCTCTGAGGTGCTCAGACCTCCAGGAAGAGAAGCTACATTGACATTGGGGTCTAAAGACCTTGGAATAAGGACAACTCTCGTGGTGGGGAGAGGGTATCAGTGCCACATCCACAGTTTTAAATCCCTCCTCCAGGACCTGCTCCCAGTGAGTGTGTTCACAAAGCTCTTGGAAAACAGCCCGTGCAACAGCTTCCTCACAACTCCCAGGGGAAGAAACATCCCAGACGTGCACCAGCCAGTGACCCTCCCCAGGCTGTGCACGTAGCAGCAATGCAAACCCTAGTACTCCATCGTAGCACCAAAACAGAAAAAAAAAGGCTCATTATAGAACACACGCTGCAGGGAGCACTCAGAAAGCTGAGTGGGTGATCCCAACCCCACTTCCAAGCCTACATCCAAGACCCAGATTTATCTCCCAAGATATTTTCACAGCTCTTCTCAGGAACACATGCTTTTCCTTGCTGTTCAAGTAGAGCACAGCGCTCAAAGACATGCTCCACCAATCTCTACAACCCAAATACCTTCCCAGATTGGGCACTTACATTGTTTGTGGCACAGACTGTTGACATTATGCTCTGATTGCTCCTTACAGAGCTACTTTCTTGGGGTGAACTGCTTCTTATTCCCTGGGAAGTTTAGCTAGTATCTCTGAAGGAAGGTAACCCTTATTTATCCTAAAAAAAGTCATGTTCATGGGACAAGGCAAACTAGGAAGCCTGAAAATGCCACAGGCATGTGTTTGCATCACTGCATACACAACTGTCCAATGTTACCTGGTCCCACATGAGATCCTGACTGAACTCACAGCTTTGATGTCCTTCCTGCTGCCCTCTCCTCTGGACAGACACCAGAATCAGCTTCCAAACTAATAAGCCCTTGTGAGAACCTAACAAAAGCTTCCATATGCAGATAGATCTACAAAAATCTAAACATCTACAGACAAAACACAAGCAACAGAAATAATAAAGCAAAGGCCTTAAAAAGCCATTGAATCTAATAAGACCATTTCTGAGAAGTGGGTGTATCATATCTCTGGGCATGTTTTTCCATGGAGTGATGTGGGACTGCTGATCCCCCCTTCCTCCATCCCAGCACACTCTGCTGCTGCTCACATCAGTTCACAGCACTCACACCACCTTCAATACACTTTGCCTTCCACAACCAAATGGGCTATGAACGCCACGTAAAAGTAATCCAAATTCTTGGCCATCACCTGATGTTCAACCAGAACCACCCAAAAGCATAAATCCTTTGCCCTGCAAGTAGCAGTGTTCACATACAATTTAATCCAAGTCTATAAACACTGAAAGCAGCAATTTCACCACCAAGACCTGCAGAGATAAACGTAAGAGCAGTTACAGAAGTTGCAGCAACATTTATTCTTTTGTATTCTATTTCAACATTACTTTATATTTTAACTTCAATTTTCTCAAGTATATTGTCCCAGGTACTTAAAGCAATCACATTAAGTCTTCTGTAGAGTTTCATGGTATGACTCCAATAAAGCTCTCAGTCACAATATTTACATCAGAAAGACATGTCAAATCCTTTTCTCAGGGAGCTGATGGGTTCCAGCACAGGCTGAGCAGCACAAGGGGCAGAAGCCAAGGAGACCTATGGGTCTGCTGATGGACCTGTGGACAAACTGCCAGCACCTTCACTCCCTGAATAGTCCAGGAAGTGGGAATTCAGAGAGGACAGGCACTGAGTGGGGCTACGCTGGATGGGGTTGGATGCCCATCCTTGAATAAGTAATACTGCATTAAACTCTTGGCAAATAAATTCCTGTAGGATCCAGGTGTGAGAGGAGATCAAAGACACCCCACGTATCCCATCCTCTACAGTCCTGGTGAAATCTTCAGGGCTTGCTGCACAGCAAATGCACATTTGGGAACAGGGAAAAGGGGAAGAACACGTGTTTGACTGTCCCCTAGCTGGGTCACCACATGCCTTCCAGGGTACAGGATCAAGTGCCAAACAAAGCAAAGATGAAGGGGTTTTGCTTTGGTTGCTTCTATACTGACAGCATGAAAACATGCAAGAAGAAATTTGCAAGGGAAGTTGTCTAAAGTCTGATTTTTAGAAAAAGCCTTTGTGGCAGGCACAGATAAAACACCACCACAGCACAATACCACAGAGACTATTCATGAATATATATTAAAAATTCAAATTGTGAAAAAGCTGCATATATTAACAAATTCAAAAGTACTTCCACTTTAAGAACAAATTTGGTTTAAAGAATTAATGAAGAATTTTTCTGTCACTAAAACAGTATTAAGCATAAAATATAGCCTCTGTGAAGACAAAATCAGTCAGTCTGGACCAAGTGGACCATCCAAATTAATCAAGAATCCAATTGATTTGAGTGCCCAAAGAAAAGCTCTACAATTTAATAAAGATTTAAGACAGTGCTCTCCTTTATCTGCAGCAGACACCACCTCCAGAAAGTTGCTACCACTTTCCTTCTCCCCAGCTGTGTGTCCATGAGCTCTGTGTTCACACAGTGTTTGTGCATGGATGTCCATAGCAGAAGACAAAAACTGACCAGTCTGAAGAACTGCAAAGCAAGACGAGTCTCCTCTATGGCCTCAGTTCAGCACTCAAGTAATTCACCTAATCATATACCCCTACATGTAGAGGTACATGATTAGGTGAATTAACAACACTCAAGGACATGTTTTCTTCAAGTTTTAAGGGATTAGAAAGTACAAAGTAGAAGCTGGAGAACCCTAAGGACAGCAGCAACTGAGATGACCTCAACATCTGGAAGAATCATGTTGTCTACAGAGTTTCTGCCCTATGACAAAAATAGTGCCTGGGCCAATCAGCTTATCCCTGGTTGGGCATTTGACTGGAGACTTCACAGTCTTACACACATCAACAATCAGACTCCTCCTCTGACCTATTCAAGCACCGTATCATTGTGCACAGCCCAACACACCAGAGGCAGGAATGAGCCACCCTTGTGGCTTCTTGGCTGTGTACAAAACAGTTCAGCCCAGAAGCTGAGCCATTCAGACCAACTGTCAAATTGTGGGGGCAGTGGATGATCTCTTCCTTCAATGACACAGTGCAACAGTTGTGCTGAGGAGCAAATGCACAGGGTCAGCCTCAAAGAGAAGCTGAAAATGTAGTTCTATCAGATTTCTGATGATTTTCTATAGATCTCATGCAGGAACAAAAGGTCAAGGGACTGGAAGCATCTCTTAGTCCCTCATTTGTGGGAAGAGGGTACTTGCATTTATCTACAGTTCAAACACAAGTGTAAACTGGCAGTAATGACCATTCTTTGGCCAAGTTTCCAGTATTGAAGACTTCTACAGAGTGGGTTTTGAAGACTAATTGGGGTCAGGAAGAGGCACTCAAAGCTAGAAAAGTCACAAAGTCATCCTTATTTTTATCTGTTTTAATCAAACCAGCAATGATTTCATCAAACTCTAACAACAGGAATTAAATTGTACTTTGTGCTCATGGACAGCTGCTATCACAGACCACAGCTGTCCAAGTAAAAAAGGATATTTTCTTCCATCCTACTGTCCTCTTGGTCTAAAGACAATATTCCCAGAGTCTTGAAGTCCCATGGGCACTGGAGAACACTGATTTGCAGATTTTAATTACTTCAGTAGTCTGTAGCCATGCACAAGCAAGCAAAAATTATATCAGAGCTGAATTATGGCATTCACTCTCTAATAACTAGAGCTGGTTACAAAAATGTAGAAATATTCTTTCCTAAACTATGTTCATTCAAAGCTGAAAAGAAATGTATTTATTCTGCAGACCTGGATCACCTTTTCCCCAGCCCAGGGGAACTTCAGTTCAAGATGAACTTTGGCTGGGTAGGATGAGGGGGGTAGTCTTCCAAAGGTTATAAATGTAAAGGGCTCAGGTGATCTCGCTCTCTTGTCTTCGCTCCTGGACCCTGGAAACCCCCATTAAAGTATTGTTCTTCTTTTCATCATTATTAATTTATTTTGCAGTTTTTGTCTCCCCCTCTGATTTCAGGCATCACAGGAGACACTGTAAGAGCAAACAGCTCTAAGCCAATAGCTCATTGATCAGAGTGCTCAGCTTGACTTTATGAGCTCCACTTTCAGGTTGCTCATGGACTTGCTCCAGTACAGAGAGACTTGACCAAGGTCTTTGATGCCTTCACTGTCAAGGAAGTGCTGGGGCCATACTTTAAATAGCCCAGAAAGTTCTTGCATTCGTGTCACAATGGAATAAAATCTTCACTGGGAAAAAAAAAATTTGAAAAAACTGAGCTGCAATTTTCTTGCCAGTCCTATAATTGACAAAGATGTACAAATCACAACTGAGAAAAAAGGTCTGTATTCCCTAGTTAAAAATACATCTTAATGATTCAGCTTGCATCTTCAGGTTGCATTAAATATGAAGATAATTTCATGAAGGTGTCATGATTAGAGATCTGTGTCCTGAAAGATTTCCTGCATTTTGCTCAGCAGGATGCAATGTTAGGTTTCTCATCCTCATAATTTCTAGTTTCCACTAACAGTAGTTAAAACCTAGAAGTCCTGGTCAGGCAAATTATTCTTTAAGAGGCCAAAATTAGGTATAAAAAGCACTGCTGAGACCATGGGATCTGATGAGACTCCAGATGAAACTTGTGAAATATAATTAAAGCCCTGACTGAGCCCTCAGTGCCCATCCTACAGAGCCAGTTTATATACTCAGTGTCTTGGTGAAAATCTCCAGCTTCACCAATGTCTTATTGAACACTTTTCCTCTGCAGTTCAGCTGTTAACCCCAGATCTGCAGTGCTAGATGAGGTGGTCACAGTTTGGCAAGAAAAGGGACTAAATTGATGCAGCTTTCACACACCAAGCTACTGCAGATCCAGAGGGGACCACTGTGACCACACAGCTTGTGCTGTTCGCTACTGAACTCCACCCAACCATCCCTGCAACTCCTGCTTGTGCAAAAGCACAGCTTCTCAAAAAGCAAAGCTTCTCAAAAGCCTCCGAATCTTGTTTGGAGTTTCAGGATGGAGATTTCTCCCTTTAAGATGGAATGGGTCATGCAGGGTTTAACCAGCCCCTCTCACCTTCCCAGGAGCTCTGCCAAGTCCGCCTGGGAACTGGGGCACGTACATTTTGGCACAGAGCACACTGAAGCCAGCAGAACTCCTGCTGACTTGCTTTTGCTTCCATCTACCCACAGAAGGTTTACGAGACCATAATTTGCCTTTGCAGAAGGAGCATCTTCTGTGAGATGAACACATCCAAAATAAAACACAAACCTTAAGGAGTTTAACTGACTCAATGATTATTCTTTCCTATCTCTCACCCTCCCAAGACACTTAGGAGAAGAGCCTGGTATAGCTATCTGAAAGTCAGTACTGCAGACAACTACTTAATTTAAAGACTATCTATTTATCCTGGTCTCCCAGCCATAAAAGACATTTATAATCTTTTGGCCAAAAATGTTTTTCACTGAAATCTGAAGCAAGACTTACTACAAACGGATGATAAAAAATAGAAGGTTAGTACAGTCTGGCACAGAAATGTGTTAACATTAACAGAGGCCTTTTCCAAAGAAAAATAGATGTAAAGCTAAAGAAGTTAGATGCTTTCTCCTTAATTATAATTTGTAACTTCTAAGTAGGCAATTTAGATCTGGCTGTCATGTTTCAAATGGAAGACTAGCCTACCCATCGAATGCAGATGAGGTGAACACTTTAAAGAGTGCTCCATGGTAATGTCTTTATTTAAATGAGGTGCTTAAAGTGAATGAAAAGCTCCCATAAAACACAATTTCCTTTTCCTTCAGAAGCAAGGATCACTTCAAGAGACAGCTTTGCTAGCACACTGAAAAGATACTAATGGTAGTTGATTTAGAATAAAATGGAAAACATTTGTTTTGCTCACTGCTGTGATACGAAGATGTGCTCAGATGCATTTTCATCAGGCTCTCACAACAGCACCATCACACAATCCCATTCTGTCCCACTAGTGACTGTGGCTTAGTGCTCCTAACACCTATGCAGACACTTAACCATTGGCTCAGGTGAGACTGTTTAGAACTTAATCATGTCATCCTCCAGGCAGTTTGCAGGATGAATGCCACAAGAAAAGGCAAGAGATACTCCAAATTAATTCCCATGCAGCATTTAACTTACACATACACTGTGTATGTAGGCTGGGCTAAAGCACCTCCAAAACCTAAAGGCAAAAGCTAAAGGCAAAGAGTCTATGCAACAGGACCTGCCTCAAGACTGATAGACAGCACAGTTATGGGATTGTATTGAGATGGTTCTCCCTTCCCATTGCCCTGCAGACACATCCAGCACATCTCCACTCCGAGGACTCAAACAAGCCATAGACCCCATCAGCATCACCCACAGCCAGGGTCTGGGCACAGCATTCCTCCCTTGGTCAGGACAGGAGACAACCACAAAGCAGCAGGGGGTGATATGAGCAGGGAACACCTCACACAGTACATCCTCATGAGAGCACTTCTTCTATGCAAAAGTTCTTTTAAAATCAGTAGCTGAAGAAGCCCAAACATTTTGGTGCAACTCTGCCACTTACAAGTAAAACATTAAGTTTGTGACACGAATAATTATTTAGCAAAAAATTTCAGTGTAGAGTCGGTAAGTCAAGTAAACAAAAAAAAAATTTATTTCAGGAGGACTGGTGAAAAAGCACCTAAAAAAAATTAATACCAGCAACAAACGTGCAGAGTAGGTATACTATTCCATCACTTACTATCAAAGTAACACCAAGGAATAGCAAAGTACAAGACAAAAATGTTGCTGGGATCAGAGAAAATAATAAACAAATAGGACCTTCATCAGGACTCTTTTTACAGAAAAAGAAATACTGCTTCAGGGCACTTGGATGAATGACAAATCCAATCTGAAAAGGTGATGGACTGCAAGAGTAAAAAATATTTCCAAGATGTTGATTTCCTTCCCTCCCCCCACCCCTCAAAATATCATTACTGGGGTGAGGGTCAAGCTGATGAACATCCTAATGTGTGCCAAATTTGCAATAAATACTGTACCAAACACAGATCCTGAGAAAAACCCCGAGTGTGGGATCAGAGAAGTTTTTTCCACATTTGAACTTGCAAAATTTCTGAAATGCATACACAGGTATCTAGAAGACTGGCTGATTCATGCTTTAAAGCACGAGGAAGGAAAGAAATCCTTTGTGATAAAGCTAAAATCAGGCAGAAATGAGAGAAAACTCCAGGTGAATATTTGACACATCCTTATGAATATCAGCTGGAGCATGGAAGAGTCTGGCAGAATCCACAGAAAAGTGTGGCAGAGCTCCAGGAGACACTGCTAGAGGGTATTAGGGTTTGGACTACAGGTTTCTTTCCACATTACGAGGTAACTATAGGGTCACGAATGTGGGTTGCAGGAAGCTTAAATTAATCGGTTTAGTTTGGATGGAAAAGCATCCACATTATTTCCTGTTCCAGGAGAGATGGTGGAGCCAGATTTGGGATCCATTACCTAGCAGTGACATTGAAGGACTGTTATTATTTATATAAAAACGCTCATAATAATTCTGTGGCTGCTGCATCCCAGTACCATGAGCCCAGAGCTGGAGCCCTGACACAGGGTACCCCTCAGATGGGAATGGCTCAGCCTCCTCTCGCTCCCATGTAGATGGGCTTTTCTCCAGTGGGATCACTTCTCCCAGCTGAGCATAAGCACCACTTCACCAGATTACTCTGATGGTCTATTCTTCAGTGACTAGTGTATTTATCTGTTTCTCCACACTTCTCCCTTTTCAAAGGATAAACTAATCCAGGTCCAAAATTAAACTGAGAAAGTGATTCTGGCAGAATTGAGAAGAAATCAGCTTGTGCTGGGGGTTTCTTCGGGTTTTCCTCTTTGGTGCTCTGCAATCTCTTGCTGCCAGAGTTACAACAGCAGTAAGATGGCAGAGGAGCCAAGCACAACTATTACACTGCTATAAATTTCAATTAATATTAATTCTTTCTTCATGTTTTTAAAGGTACCCTTCAAAAATCTCTGTCTAATAGCACTAATGATTTCTCTTGAATTCATTCGTATTACTTGCTGGAGACTTTCATTTTGTAGGCTGGGGCTTTGAAAAATCTCAGTTAGAGGGTATGAAGATGCTCCTTTGTTCCAGAAGCATCTGGAGCTACCTGCTGTGGAGTGCAATGCTTCTTCAGTACATTCAAGACTGGCCTGGGGCTACATGAATCACTGGTTTGAAGTTGCCTTGGCATTCAGTATGTTTTAATCACACATCTCCAGACCCAACTAGAACTGGTTTTGCCCTCCTAAATTCTCCTTTGCTTTATCTTGACTGATGGGCCTCAGAAGCACATGGTTACAAATGCAGTGCCACCCCACTCCACCTGGAAGACTCCCTCCCCATTCTGATCTTGCTGTAGTGGGAATATTTTCAGGCTAACTTCAATCTCATTTCCAAAACATCCAAGTCTTCTTGCTTTGCCAAGCTGTCCTGTTGAGCCTTACCCCTTTGTTTACTTGCTTAAAGCTCTTGACACTTGTCATCTGCTCACCAAGGTCTAGCAGTTCGTCTTCTAGGAGAAGAAAACAAAGCCTCAAACTCACAGCAACAGGAACAAGAGCAGCTGGTACCATGGCTGCATGGCTTTCTTCATTTCAGGTCATGCTGGAAGGCACAGCTCATAAAAAACAGAGCTCAGGTATTTGACTTGCTTCAGTGTCACTGCTGACAGCCACAACAGCAGCAGGGTGTCAGGATGCTCAGCAGCATCTCTCCTTCCACCTACACCTCCCCCAGCTGACAGCCAATAATCAGGACTCTGAAGGCATTTGAAAGGAAAATGCCAAGTGAAGATGGACTTACTCAGATCTGAATGCAAGACAACTGGTGGAAAATTCATCCTCCCTACACAAAGCATATAGGCCCATGCAGGGAGATGAGCCTCAGGACCAGAGTCTTGATGAGGGAGCCTGAGTTTAAAACATCTGCTTTTTCCATGGGCATTCACTGCTCTAATATGACATGTTACCTTTCCCAACTAATCTCATTTCTGTTTGTCAGAGCACCACCTCTCCATTTTGCAGAAGGAGCACTGGAGAAAAGCAGAAAGAGCAAATACATGAGGAAGTCACAGGAATATTTAGATAAAACAATAAGATGACACCAAGTTCCATAGGTTGCACTGGGCCAGATTTTCTAGGCACACATCTGCTGCCCCACATAGTCTGCACATTTTTGGATAGTTTTTGCATGTGCCTCAGGTTTGCATACAAAATCCTAAACTGCACAAAATCTGAGTATCTCCATGCTTCCCCCCAAACAGCAGCTGGCTGAGTGTCATTTCCCTTCCTGTCTGCACATTTCAGGTATATTTATACCATGTAGCCAACCACCCCACTATACACGACATAAACCCCATCTGTGCATGCTGAGTTCAAAGGCCAGCTACAGCCTGAGCTGGATCCCTCCTGCAAATAAGCCCTATTTTGCATCATCTTTGCAACATGCTGGAATGTTACAATTGCCCATCAATTATTTTCAGTTTTCTAATAAGCAAGACTGTGGGAAATTGCAGATCCAGCCACTTCCTTCTAGAAGTGATGGTCGCTGTGCCTGGTAAAACACCAGGAGATACTTGATGGCTGCTTCTCTCTCTTTTATTAACTTTTAACATAAAATACTATTTTATAATCATGCAAACTAAAAGCGCTTCACTGTAGGGTGTATTTGTAATGAATGTTGGAGAAATGACCTATTTGGAAGCAAATCAAATTACAAATACACATAACTCAATTTTGAGGATCTCTCTTATGCATACCAAGCAGAAATGAAAGAAAACAGAGATGAGTTCAAGACAAAAAATAAATATTTGTAATACCAGGAAACATGACTTTTTCGAGTAATGAACGTGTGTCAAACAAGAACAACATTTCAAGGAATCAAACTCAGTTCCCACTGTTTGGAATTTGCTATATTTTAAAACATGTTAAAGAAATAGATGCTTTCAAGTCTGGTCTGTGCATAGCAATCATAAGCAAAACAGCATGTGATTTCCCAAGGAAGCATAATAATTTTACAGTCACACTGTACTAGACTTGAGATTGAATTACGCATTCTTTTCTTAATCATCTCAATTCCTTGAAGAAATCACTTATACAGAAGTGAACAGTTTCTACAGTGGACTTGACATCTCTTAAAACAGAAGACTTTAGATGTGCTTTTGAAGCAGGATCTTAAACAGCATGAACATTTTATATATATACATATATATATATTTAACCATACTACAGTTTTCAGATGTACTTAACATAAAAAACTGTTTTCTTAATCACTAGGCTTAAAACATTCAGACACCAAGAGATGCAGACAGACAATTAGTAAAATTTTCAAAAGCATTACAAAATTATGGTTGAAATTGGGTTTGGTTTTTTGCTTCCCCTGCCCATGGAGTAGCTATTTCAGATCCTTCCTACTCCAGTCGATGGGAATCCTCCCTTATTTCCAGCCTAGTTAATGGCTACACTACAGTTAATGGATATTTTATCCCCATTTTTTTCCTTGGGCTGATGTGTTGCTTCATTTTTCCTTGATTGCTGTTCTTCACTCCCTAAGCTGTTCTGGCCTTCACACGGCTCTGCATCTCTCTCCTTTGCTGAGCTCCCATTTCCCAGAGGTTCCCACAGCCCCATCCACACCACGTCTAACCAAATTCATTCCACCTGCACACCCAGAGCCTAAACAACATCGTGAGGTTATTTTTAGAGCCCCAGATCGGTGCTTTATCAAAAGCTGCTATAAATGATGGGAAACCCCACTGCAGCTGGGATTTGCCCCAGCCCCCGAGTGCCTCCCTGCCAACACACCGCGAGCCAGCCGGGGTTACCTGAAGGGGTAGGCAAAGGCTATGTCAATGCTGAGGTCACTCTCTGACTTGTTTGCACAGTCCACACTGAGGCGCAGCTCTCCAGAGTACCCGCCGCATGTTGCAAATGCAAAGATTGCAAAAAGCTGTCAAAAACAAACAACATTTTTATTTTATTTCATTTCGGCAACCACCACAAGCAGATCCATGCAGTAGCTCCTGCTGCAGCACAAGCCCCCTCCAGTCAGGTTATCCATCACTCCAAGCATTCAAGGCATTGTTATATATTATTCCTGCATCCTTCCCAAAACCAGGTGCAAAGAACCACGAAACGTGAAGCTCTGTTGCCACATAGACAGAAGCATCACCATTGTCCATGCAGGGCATCTCAGCCCTCCTCTCCTGTCTTGAACCCCACTTGGTATTCATAATCCAGGCAGATACTTAAACCATCCTGACAGATGAGATTGGAGAATGATGAATATTTGCTGAGCATAATGAGTCGGTCTTAACCCAAACAAAACATTGGTAGAAGTATTTACAACCAGGAGTAGCAACAGTAGACCAAGACAGTTCATACGGCCACCATCCCATTACATGGCAAAACACAGAGTTGTGTTGCCCCTCTTCCAATTATGTACGATTTAGCAAAACACCACATTTTAAAATTATTTTTACTACCATAATCCAAGATGGATATAGAAGTGCAGTAAACTGACAGCAAAGCAGAAAATAATTCCAGACTTAGGATAAAAATCAGGCAAACTGGAAAGGAACAAAGAGCTGAGGTGGTTCTGATGCAAACCCATATCGCATCTTAATCTTCCAAGAGACAAAAAGTGAAGGAGAGTGTGTGCAGGCCAGAGATACATCAGCATTTTTATCAAGGGTTCAAACAGAGAAATTGGAAGCAGACGTAAGTGTCTTAAAACATCATTGATGTAGGCTTCCTTGGCAGAACCTGAGCAGAAGTGGAGACAGTTCATTTACACAGTTGTAATTTAAATTAAAGGACAGGATAGATTTTGTTGATTGCAGCACTATAGCTCTGAAGTAACTCCATCAGCTTTAACAGAGTTACTATGAGATCTACAGAGGGGCAGATATGGGAAATGACAAGCAAATGCCCAATCCCAGCCACAATTAAATAAGCTAAAAGTCAGCAACCCTGAGGAAACAAACAGTGTGCACATCTGGGAAAGAAACCGTGTTCTTGGATACTGAAAAATTATGCAGCAAGATGTAATAGCAAAATGAAGAACTGAAAAATACAGTAAACAGAAAAAAATAGACCTATTCTTGCTGCACAGGGCTTTGCAAACTACATCATTAATCTTAGTTCTTCCAATTCACAGCAGAAGCAAAGCCCCAAGTTTCATTTGCTGAAGCAGTTATCCATGTGCACCTTTACCCCAGAGACTGCGAGATTATAGGGGTGACTCCTGAGCACTGGGTCAGGGAGACTCTTCTTGGCTGAAGGGTGATGTGCTGAGCACAATGAGCCATGAGGAATAACAGGAGAACAATGCAAGTTCTCACCCTGCTACTCACTTCCAGTGTGATCAAGCCATATCACATACGGAGGATAAATTTGCAAAGGTATTTAGGTACCCAGTGAGGAGGAAAGGTGATAAAAACTTTGATTGAATCAATTCTTCTTGCTAAGGTCACTAAAAAAAAAGGAAAGCTGAACTGTACTGTTAATTGACTTGTTAAATATGTGCCACAGAGTAAGTGCTTTCACTATAACTTAAATAGTGTTCCTTCATCCTAAATTAGATGCCTCCTCTCTACACACAAGAAGTTTCTGCCCTTACGTGTAGCATAGAACTTAAAATCAGCATTAATCACCTTAGGTTAATTTGTGAGGTGATCTCAGAAAACAATATATTAAGAAAAACAGGAGAGAAAGCTGACCTGCTTTCTGGCCTAATTAACGGAGTTGCAAATGCAAATGTTTTGCAGGTACAAATAGAGGCACAAAGATTAACAGTGATATATAAAGAGGGAACTGAAAGCCTGTGGGCTGAGACTGACCTGCCACAAAGGAAGGGCCATCACCTCTCAGCAAGGAGACAAGCAAAGGAAAGAGATGCTGTCAAAATGCATCTCCTTTAATCATACATTGAAAATCAGCATAATGGGTGTCATGTTTTATCACCAAGGGTATGGAGCCATGCCCAGAAACACAGTTTCTGGGAAGGAATAGCCTGAGCTATCTCCTCCAGGGTTCCCAGTTTTTCCTCTCTCCTATTGAGAGCATCTCTGACAGCAGATTCAGACACCTGGAGTCTCAGTCCCTCAAATAGTTCAGATCTAGCCTTTACTCACCCTTTAGCTCCACATTCGGCTTTTAACCAGAAGCTTTTCAAATGCCTTCACTTGTTCAGCAAACCCTCCAGGCACAACCACCAGCTTCCACCCTTGCTCAGCACACACTCTGCTCCATGCAATTAGGCAGCACCCACAAGGCAAGTGGGAAAGGGAAAAGGACCCAGCTGGAGACTTTGTTATACCAAACTTCAGCAATGCCTCAGCCAATCCAAACTTGGCTCCTTGCCGTGGCTGGATCAGATGCTGCTGATGAATGGGATTGCCCAGCTGCCAGTAATGCCCAGCCAGTCCCCACAGCTGTGTGCTGAGGCCACGAAGCACCTTTTGGGAGCATATTTACATTTTGCATCAAGAGAGAGCAGAGTGAGGGCTGTAAATCAATGGTATTTCCCTGGGGTATCTAGGCCAAGGAGCAGTATAATTCTCCTTCTCCTCCTGCTTCTGTATTTTCCCTTTCACGCACCCTCACCCCAAGTTGTACTGCTTTTTGTTGATAGAGGAGCTCCCAGTGCAATAAGCCAAGATTTACTTGCTGGTATTTGTGCACACAGTAATTCTGTGGCAGTTTCAGGGATGCTGTAAACACCACTGTATTTTATTATGGCAGAATTTGTGTAAATGGCAGCTGTAAACCCCATAATGGGAGCTTTATGGGCCAGATTCAATAAACCCTCCATCTCTGAGATAATTTTATTGAACCTGGCCTCTCTGAAATTGAAAAGTTTATGGAGAAAGGGAAAGTGTTTCCCTATGTTCCTATTTACTCATTGCCTATAAATCCACACTCAACACTACTCCTATCAGCAGTGCGCATGCACACTGCTTCTCCCCTTCACACAAGATAAATCTCCCCAGCACACAGTTACCTCTGGTTATCACATGGCTGCTGTCTCCCAGGGCTCAGCCCTGATGGCCAGTCCTGTGCCTGAAGGAGTAGTAGGAGAAACATGGTGCTCTTGAGGCAACAAATTCTTGTTGCCACAGCTATTTCAGGCTCCTCCTGCCTGCTGGTGTGGGAGCAGGGCAAACCCTGCCATCCCCTGTGCACCCTGTCCCTCCTGCAGCCGCAGCTATTGCCTTGCCACTGCGATGCAAAGGGGAGATTGGTGCCTTAACACGTGCCTAGACCATTGCAGGGAAAGGGAAAATGCCTGTCCCCAGCCCGGATCAATGGTCCACATTCCATGTGGGATAACACTCCGAGCAAGCATCCCTCTATTTCGATGGGAGCTACTGAAGCAGCTATCGACCCACCCAATGAGGCCATAGACTGAAGGGAGGGAGAGGAAGGGACATTGTTTGTGTTCCCTGGCACAGACCAGAGCAATGAACATCTCCCATGTCCAGTCCAGCCTGGCTGGAAGATTGCCCTTCCTTCTCATGGTCTCAGACACACCCCTGACAAGGCAATGAGTTTTCATATGGTGATTAGCACCCCATCCCCTGCTGCCCTTATAGTGATATTTCCTCTATGACCTCTAGCCTTGGCCTGGACTATTGGTATATTTTTGTAAGGAACTCAGGTAAATCCCATAGTCTAACTTAATCAACAGAAATGACATTTTTTGTGATACTGTGCAACAATAAAAAAACCTTCCCTGTCAAATTAGATGAACACATTTTAAAGTTCAGCTGGCTCCTGAGCACTTCAGGAAAAAAAGAGCAATATAATACCCAGCAGAGCACATGCTTCTCACACCAGCACAGGGCAGGGAAAGGTTCATCAGATGCAATGGCAATGGATCCTCTAATTCATTATTCAGGTGCTGTTACTTATCCAAACTCAAGGTTGGTCCCCTCATTTCCCAACTCAGCTGGCCCCATGGCCAGAGGCTTGGGGCTCCCTGTGAGGGAGCTGAAGTCCCAGCTGTGCATTAGACAGATGATAGCACCTCAGCATGCAACCCAGGACATCACTCATCTCACTGTGGAAGAGAAAAATGGGATGATTTCCCATCACTTCTCCATGTTTGGCTTTCCAACAATTCCCCTCAATGCCTGCTGAGCAACAGGCTTGCTCTGTGCACTGGAAGAAGGCAGAATGGTTGCTGACAAGGAGAGCTAAAAGGCTTATGTAGCGCATGTTACAGCTAAAGCATCCCAAGAGGAAGATAGCACTGTCATGTAAAATTGATGAAACTTCTATATAAACCACTTGCTTTTTCTGGGAGCATGTCTGCCCTGCGCAGCAGCCTTTGGCAGCTCACTGGCAGATGAGATGGATGCATGCTGGGGATGCATCCCAAATCCTACTGCAAAGGGGAGAACCCTGCTCTGCCTGAGGGCTCCTTGGTGAGTCCTCCAGGATGGCAAGATCTTAAAAAAAAATGTGTCAGTCTTGCCTGGGGCTGTGGTGGTCAAAACCAGGCTGTGGCGGACATAGTTCACTATGTGGGTTGGTCTCCAACGCTCTCTCTTGTGGTTGAGGGAGGAAAATGGGAATGAATCTGCTGGATGCTTTCCCAGAGAGGTCCCCCCCAACCCCCTGCTCCTGCCCTAACACTGGAATGCCGAAGGGAACTCCTGACACTTTCAAAAAGCAACCTGAAATATTCAAGATGCCTTTTCTATTATTAGTCATTTTCCATGTTCAGAGTGTTTTAAAAAAACCCCTATTTTTCTGGCATCGTTTCTGGATGTAAGACTTCCCTTTCTCCACATTGCCATAATAAAGAGACTGCAAAGCCTTTGCCAAATGTTCTATTTCTTCACACTTTCTGCTGCTCACTGTGGCCAAGGGTGGGCATGGAGTGGGGAGGGAGTGTGCTGTTCCAAGGGCTCTGGAGATGTCTCCCCACAGCAGCATCGCTCACCCAGCAGAGTGTCTCGTTAAACTGAGATTATTTATTTATAGGGCAGAACCAGTAATTGAACATTATTATTAAGGCTGTAAAGAGAAGGTTCGAAGGCACTAAATGACTGTACAGGAAACATTTACTGCAGAGCTGATGGCCCAAAATATGTCACCAGTGAAGGATTAAGAAGCGCTCTCTCCTCCAGGTCTCTGCCTGTTTCTTTTTTAAAATCTGGCATTTTTCCTGCACAGATCTGAGCTGTAGACTTCCTGGAATCACTTCTCCTACATACAAGCCTTTGTGCACTGGAGATTATCAGATTATTGACTTTGGGATTCCTAATTATATCAACTTGACTGGTTGATGAATTGGAGGTGGATGGCATCGCAGCCGACGCAGTGCTGGGGGGAGGCGATGACTAGCAGGAGTCATTTTCCTCCAACAGTTATACAGGGAGAAAGCTGAAATATATTCTGCTCCTGCTGAGAAACAAACCCTAAAGCAATAGTTCACTAATTGCTGGGATTTAGTGTCCCCCCTTACAAATAAACAGCAGCATTGCTAGGAACACTCCTGTGCCTGTTGAGACCTGGTTTGTCTGGAGGGAAGAGCCCAGGGATGAGGGAGCAACTCAGAGTTTGGGCATGAAGAACCACATATGCCACTTCCACCCACCTGGAGGAGACCAAACTGCTTCACAACTTCCCCAAATGGCTGTGGGGTCTTCACTGGGGCATCCGCAGCAGTAAACCTCTGTTTGTCATTTTAGTGCAACTGCAGAGAGCAGCCCTTGATGCCACCAGCTGGATGGAAAGACCTGACCCCAGAGTGGGCAGGAACCCTGCAGCATCCTCTGTTTAAAGCACAGCATTTCATTTAATGCTTAGCATTTTTAAAATGAAAAAAAAACTTAGTTGGATTTTTAATGGAAAGATTTATGGAAATGAAATAGGGGTATTTTTAGTGAATAAAGATCATGTTATAATAATTTGGTTCCACAATACTTTAATCCCAAGGAGACAATTTTCTCTCTTTTTCTTGGAGGAAAACCTTTATCATTTTTCTTCATCTTCCATTGATTATTCTAAAAATCCCATTTAGCTCCACCACATAATGGTATGGTAGTCTTTCCTCATTATATTTTAATAGAATAAAACCCAACTGTATATGAGAGGATTAGATAGCCATTCGTTGGGGTAAAGAACATTGTTCCTCCAGATGGCCAAACAGAATCTGTGTAATGCCCTTCCTATTTATTAAGTTCAAAATGTAATGCAAGCTGATGATATGTGTTTCATCCAGTATTTAATGGGTCAGCCACAAAGTTGAAAGCTAATGCTAAGGTTGGCAGCATGCATGGAAGAGTTAACAGCCAGAAAATAGACACACATTTAGAGCATCTCCTCTTGGACTCAGTGAAATGAAAAGTTGTTGGAAGACAAAAGTATTTACAAAAAGTGGGGCAGAGATGCTGAGCTGTCCCAGCCCATCTAACCATTAGTCAAAGGTTCGAGATAAATATTTACAAAGACTTGAGGGTTATTTTAATTTATAGTGTAAAATGCTTCCTGCACACGGGCATTGACAGACTAGCAACAAGTCTTGGATGAAACAAAAGACACTGATATGTGCTGCAGACAGGTTTAGGAGTACCTGGAGTAATTACTGGGTGTGCATGGCCTCATTTGGGATGTATTAGACGTGTCTGTGAGAGCCTGCAGCCCTTTTCCCCTCTGGACATAGAACAGCCTGGAAGTTACAACAGTTACAACTCTTCCTCTCCCTTTGTGTCCCCTTCTTTTAAGGATGTGGGAGCACAAATTGGACAGACATGTTTACATTTGTAGATATAATCCCTGAATGACTCACACTGTGACATATGTCACTGCAGCAGAGATATGTGCTCCTTTTTGGGACTAAGAGTTTTTCCAGTCCTAGACTGCCAACAAAAAATGACAACCATGGTGGCCCCTATGAGGATCCACATGGTGACAGTGCCCAGAGCATCACAAGTGCTCAGAGTCCAGGAGAGAGCAGCCACTCCTGGCCTGTGTCCCCTTTCCTCTCACCCATGCCAGCTGTCCCCTCATATGCCCACATTGTCTCATGAGCTGCTCTGTCTTCAACCACACGTGACCACCATAGGCAAAACCCAGGAAAGCCACAGTGAGGTAAAGGAAACATTTTCTAAGAGGTCACGTCAATTCTTGTTTTATTAACAGGTCATGTGCAACAACCCAGCAAAGACTCAGGTCAATGTAACACTGTTCCTGCTCCCTCCTGAAAACACAGGTTTTGTGCAGACATTGCGGGCTGATTATGTGGGATTTATTGTGAAACAAGTGTAAACATTTAATTATAAAATAAAAAAGTTTGGATGCCTGCTTGTTTCCTTGGTGCGTTTAAAAACATCAGGGTTTAAAATGGCCCACGATGTACCATAAATGCCTACAGAGCATGATCCAAGTTATTACTAAGTAGGATTTAGTCCCTCTAATAATCACAGGGATCTACAGGATGGCTGAGTGACATCCACACATGGGAAGTGCTCTGACAAGGGAAAGTGCCCCTGAACTTAATGTCTCTAAACCCCTGTTGGTCAATAAAGCAACAGGGGCTCAACAACAACCAACACTACACCACACCCCCTCCACTGAAGCACTGGATGGCAGGGGACCACAAACCCAGTTTGCAAAGCAGTGTTGTACACAGTACACACACAGTTTGCCCTGGCCTGGGGCTGGGACAAGGCACGTCTCCCAGCCGGGGATCCCAGCCCCAGCTCTCCCAGCATCACCACCAGGCACCACTGGGGGGTCGAGTACCCTTGGCAACACTCTGCTGCTGGAACTGCTTCCTCACCTAATTTGTGTGTTTTTTCTTTCCATTAGCTTCAGCTCCTTTCCCAGTACTACTTAGTAGACCTGGCCTCTGGAGGAGAATTTTCCTGCTCTGGTGACAGATGCACACAGTGGAACTGAGAGGCTGGAACACTTCTCTGACCAGAAAATGTTCTGACAGCTGGGTCCCCACAGTGTGGCACAGCGTGGGGGCTGCAACCAAACCCTCCTCGGGTCAGCACCCATGGAAAATTATTATTACAGGAAAGGTTCCTGTCCTTCAATCACACTGTGTTATTTATGACCTAATGATTACCCATTGACTAGCAGGGACTATACGTTCTTGAAGATGTTTCTGGGTGAATGAAAGGGCATTAACCTCATTATTATCACATCCGTGCTCATCAGAGGCCATTAGTAGCTTCCTCTCAGCTCTCTGGGCTGCCTTGCCCAGGCATCTGGTGCCTCTTCACCCGACACCCCACATGCTTGCACTGGCTCTGTCTCCTTTCTCAAATGTATTTAAGGAAATGGGTGAAAATTATTTAGCTTGGGAAGGAATCCACAAAACCCTTGGGATTAGTAATCTGGTGCAATGGCTTTTTTCCCTGTGAGGATTTGAGAGTGCTTTCAAACTGCTAAGCACTGGAGCCTCAAATCCCTTCTCACATACCCAGCAGCACTCTTTCAGTTCATCTCTGGCCTTTTTTCCCTTCTTTTCATTCCCTCAATGCCTGTACAAGCAGGACCACTGGAAACAAGGCTTTGCTCTTGGAAAAGCACATTTGTTTTTCTAGGCAGTATGTCTGCGAAGCCCTCCAGGGACCACCCAGCCTTGTCCAATGAGGACCATTAGGGCTGTCCATCAGTAGCCCAACCTTCAGATATACTCCCTTCTTGCTTCTTTTACAAAGGAGGATGGTTTGAGCCCTCGATACCAGAGCTCCACCTGGTATCTCATGCATGTGGGACACAAACATGGGCCCCACTGCCTCATCTCAAACCAGTTCTGGATGGAAAATTCCACTGGAGCTGACTTTGACCTCGACATCCACCTCTGTGTAAAAGGCTAGAATAAGAATTTGCTCCTGGCTAAATATCAGCCCACATGATAAAAATAATTTATTTTTCAATAATTAAGATGATGGGCTATAAATGAACATTTGCTTTGCTGAGCTCTGGGAATTCACAGGGAACATTTTGAGCAAGAAACATTTTTAAAACCTCCCTCTCCTCCTCTTTTCTGCCACTCCTCATATTCTCTGTCCCCAGAGATGGCATTCCTCTCCTTCCCACACTTAATCATAAAAAGCAACACCTAAACACAAACATATTTGGGAAATGCTAATAACAATGTCCCTAAATTGAAATAAAAACATATTCTTTATCTCACTAGCTCCTGACACACTTCATCTGGACAGCTTAAGTTGCCCTGTTTCCTCTTCATCCTCCCCCTCACCTTGCTCCTCCACACCTCTTGCCTCTCCTCTTTTTCTTTTCACATCCCTTCATTCACGTTCTCTGAATTCTGCACCCATACCTGCTTCGAGATTCAAAAATCTCTCCTTAATGTTGTTGATTTCCTTCATGGTTCAAAATACTTAATTCTGAGACAACCAGTCATCCTTCCCTTTCTCTCAAATGATACCAGCTGCTGCATATCTTCTGTGCCACTTCCTAATGTACTTCAAATCTTCCCAGACCTCAGAAAAAAAGCAGGCACTTGTAAAAAACCAATAATGCATCAATATGTTTTTGGCTGTTGCAATCTTTACATCTTGCACTGCTGTAGATGACTATCCAGCTTTTTCTTTATCTGTAGATTCAAGCCTGTGGAATAAAGCCAGGACCAGTAAAATAAGGAAGCAAAGAAAACACAAGCAGAATGGAAAAAGCAACTGAACATGCTATAAACTCAGAATCAGGTGAAAGCTAATTATGGCCATGCTCACTGAAAAAGATAAGGACACAGTGAGGGAGATAGGCTTATTAATTATTTGTGTTATGGTAGCACTTAGAAGCCCCAATCCTTTATCTGGGACTAGCTGTGCTATACATGGCAAACACTCAAATATATCTTTGGGTAATTGTGCAGAGTTTCAAGGAAAATGTGCAAATGCTTTCTTCTTTCGCCTTCAGCAGTTTCTGGTTTGTTAATGCTGTTAAAGGAATCCAAGTCCACCATCAGTCTCATTCTGAGCAGTTCACAGGATGGTCACATGGGTCAAAGTACAAATAATTCAGCATGAGGGCAATCAGAGAACCCCAGAGAACACTGAAAATCACCATCCCCATCCCCTGGCAAGGGGGACAGAGCACTCACTGTTGCCAACAGGGATGTTTCATCCTCATTGACTCTGTGCAAGTTTGATTGCTTTTCTAATTAAGATACATTTTATGGTAATCTACCAAACCCCTTAGACTAAATCACTCACTTAATCTGTTGTTAGTGCCCATATGTTTACAGCTTTACAGCCTGCTGCAGCATATTTGCTTTGCCACGGCGTTGGGGAATTTCGGTGACAGATGAGCTGCTGTGCAGACATTCAGGTGGTGCAGAGCTGTTCCACCCAGACAGCCTGTGCAGGGACAGACAGACAGCCCTGGCACCCACCCAGCAGTGTGGAGAGGAGAGGGAAGGCACAGCACTGCAGATACCCCATGCTGTTCACCTGTCTCTTCCTCTGTTTATACAGAAGGGCTTAGCACATCTTTCTCATTTCCTTTTCTTTCCCTTTTTTTTCTCCCTCCAGAATAAGAGATTGTACATGACAGCTGTAGAGTTTCACAGTATTGTCACATCTCTCAGAGCTCATTTACCAAGGAGTTTCAGTGCAGGTTCAAGGGCTTTGAGCAGTCCTTTGGTCACATCTGCAAAGTAAGGACAGGCAGAGCCAGACTCTCCATCTGCACTGGACACCCAAATTAAACAAAGCAAGCTCCACAGTTCTGCTCCCACCACACCTGTGAGCCTGGGCAGGGGTGTGTGTTCCCAGTCCCAACCTCACCTGCAGCCCAGAAACACTGACAGGCCCTTTCAGCTTCTTCAGGGCTGGCACTATGCCACCACATGCACTGCTGAGGAGCTACATCTCTCCTGGGCTCTCTAGCAGCTCTGCCTCCTGTGTACAGACACATGTGTGCTGTGCTGGCAGGCAGCAGCTTCATCTCTTCATCTTACATCAGGCTGTCCATGCCAGTTCTAGATGAAGGAATAGGGACATGGCTCTTGCCTGAGCCCAACTCATGGCTCTCCTCTCACATGCCTGCATCCTGCAGTGGTACCTGCATGGGCAAAGCTCAGGAGGGACTCAGAGACCCCAGTTCTGCTCAGACTAGTTGTGCTGAGTCCCCAGCCCACCACACAAATGTGTTGAATTCACAAGGGTGTGACATGCTTGCTGAGGGAAAGAGCCCAAAGGCAAAATCAGGAAAACCCAAACTCCGGGTCAAATTGCCATCTGCCATCCTAAGTACAGGGAAATACTCCCTGGAAAAAATGATCATATAATTGTACAGGAACTCTTAATCAAGAGTGACAGGAGGAATAAAATACCACCTGCCATCACTAGCAGTGACAGGCAGCTGCTATCCAATATCAACACAAATACCTTTCCCCCCGTAGATTGTCTATTGATCTGAACAGGATTAACAGAGGTGAGGAAAATACTCATTAAGTCTTCCAAGGACTTGGCTAAAAAAAGAGTATCTGGCATTCAGGAGGAGACAGATATTTAAGAAATCAATTTCTTCAAGAGTTTAAGGAATTTGTCTAGGAACCATTTGAGCTGCTAGAAGAGCAGCCAAGAAGGCAGGTCTCAAAGGAAATGAAGCTCCCAGAATCCAGACACCTGTAAAATAATGCTTCAAACCGCTTTCAAGTCCTGATGCACCTGCTAGAGGGGGAAACTGGCTCCTCCATCCCACTGGCATAAATCTCACTCTCACTTTTTCAGTCCCGAGACTTGCAAAGCACTGTGCTGTGAACATGTCCCTGCAGCTGCACATCAGCCTGAAGTCATCTTGCAAAGCAGATGTCATGCTCCTGGGGAGGTGATGGAGGCTGCTCCAAGGTCTGAGAGGTGAGTGGTGGTTGGGGGTGCTGGGCTGGGGAGCAGCTGCCCCCAGACTTGCTACTACCAGGGAGCTGGAGGTGAAGGAGCTTCACACATTGCAACACTAGGATGGGCAAAAGGCCACCAATGGAAAACCATGAACACTGAAGACTTGTGTGTGTAAAACACAAGGAGCAGGGTAACCTTGCCTGTTCCCCTGCGTCTGTTTCAGCCATACCCTGTAGAGACAGGGCTGAAGTGCTCAGCCATAAGCTCCTCTGCCAAGACAAAGTCTTGCAGCAACGGATTGAACCACATTTTCACTTTGTGCTTCACAGTCCCTTGGCAGTTGGCAACCTGCTCTCACAGATAGGGGTGAGACTTGACCCTGTCTGTAGTCAAACCAGCCATCCCAGGCCACTTTTCCTGCTTCAAAGCTATTAAGATGAGATCAACTGCCTTCCTTAATAAACCACAACCTGGCTTCAGAGCAGTCTGGCACCCCTGCTATGATAGGTTACGTGGCACAAAAAAACCAGGCCTTTTGTTTTGCAGGGTAGGAGCAGGAATTGTGCTCTTTAGTTCACACTATCCAGCCCTGCTTCCTCTGGGGTCACCCAAAGCTGCTCTGTGACCATGACCCTGCTCGCCTGGAGGGCACTGCACTGAGCCAGATACCAGGGCTCAGCAAAGTTACAAATACTCAATGCTGTCCTCAGGCAAGCAGGAGTATGCTCAGAAAGTGTGTGAGATGTGCACTGCTCAGACACCCATGCCCTCCACACCTGAGGAGTTAAATGACTGTGAAAAAGGCAATTACTGTTAGGTACCCTGTTCTCTATCACCGTGGCACACAGCACATTTTATGTACCTTGTTTTCTAACACGGTGCCAAGCACACGCATTCAAGCTGCACAGCTGGTCTAAATATATATGGTTCTTACGAAACAGTAATCATGCAAACACCAGCAAGACACTGAACTGAGTGCCTACTAATTACATTTTCAGGAACCAAGTGCATGGGTTCGGCTGTGGAATGCCCTGTGCCCAGCTGGCTGCCTGTGGGATGCCAGGGCAGAGACCCAGCAGAGCTCATGGAGCCACTGCTGAGGGGTACACCACCAAATATTCCCATCAGCTGCCCTTTAGACAGGTGAGAGGGCAAGTGCAACTATTACATTAAAAAAAAACCCAAAAACAAAAAAACCCTAAACACCTTAAAATGACTAAGCAGTTATTGCCAATCTGAAATTTCCCTCTAGTAGAGTTTAGCTTGGGTTGGCAGACACAGCATCCTTACCTTCTCCTGTGGGTTTAATAAACTCAGTTACAGCCTTCTAAAATCTTATTAAAGTACACTTCATATACCTATTACCATATCCTGGTATCATGAGAGTAGCAGATTATTCTGAGTCTAATCTGTTGATTTTCTGAGCAGATACATACTCAAACATGTTCTCACAGCAGCTCCAGCCTGTGCTACAGCTGGAGTTCTTAAAGACTTCTGAAACACCAAAGTGATCGACTCGCATGGACATGATTCAAATATGAAGACATTAAAGTGCCAATAAATTAATCAATATAATGTTGCAAATTCAAGTATTACGTAGTCTGAAAGTATTACAGCTATACATCTTGCTTTCCTCAGCCTACTATTACAGCCACTGACTTGTGCTGCCTGGAAAGCTCACCAGGAGCTGTGATGGGGAGAGATAAATAATTGCACCTCACTGTTATTCACAGGTAACAAAGAGGTCTCTAAGTTAGCCAAGAGGGCTGAGGAATGAGGCTGCTGAACTGTACAAAGGAAAGACAGGGCACAGAAAGTCAGAGCAACAGTCTATTGACCTATATTAATGATGTTACACTCTGAAAAGAAAACTATTTTCTTAATTAAAGATTTTCTTTATTTCATAAACACATTTTGATGAAGAGCGTGTTGCTGCCAACCTGTCATACTTTAGATTGATCTTTCTAAGGTAACAGGCAGTCAGATTTCATACTTCAGTTTGATCAATATTAAATAGCTCTTATTGGTTTTTTTTTTTTTTGTATCAAATATTGCTGCATTATTTTGGAGGCACCTTTGATTTAAAATGCCAGAAGGAACATGATAAATCAGAATCCCTTTTTCCTTTAATCATCACTATACACATTTCTGCTGTAAAATGAAGTGCAAAACAAGTTTTCAAAGCATGTATCCCCCTCTGCAAAGCAAAATACAAACTGAAAATATTTCAATGTATCTAAAAACCACAGAACAGTTTGGTTCAGCATGAGACTACAAAGAAACCAAGCCTAAAAACAATTTTGTGGGCTTCACGATTCCTGAAAAACCCCACTTCTTCCCCAGCCAGTACAGTTACACAAATAAACAGAGATGCATATAACTTACCGGAGCAAATATCACCATACACATTTACAAAAGGATTTATAATCCAACTTGCGTCTCCTGAAATAAAGCAAGGTTTGTCTCATACTAAAAATAAAGGCTCCCAAAAGCTTCTCACAGGAGGGAGAGAGAGAGAGAGGGAGGGAGAGGGAGCAAGCGAGCACCAGCTCCTTGCCTCGCTTTTTATGAAGCAAATAAGGAGAGCAAGAAAATCAATGCTGAGAGAAAGTGAGATGATATACCAATCAGGCAGCAGCCTCAGCCTTGTTTGCAGAGGGATGGCAAAATGCTCGTATTATTAGACACTGACTACACACAGCCTAAGTAGAGAAGGTGAATACTTCCCCTCAGTGAGGGGCTGATTGCTCTGTTGTGGTGCAGGTACCACCACGGTGGGCTGGGAGATGCAGCCCCTTCCCACCCACTGCTAATGCAGCATCACTTCAGTCCTTGTGCATGCTCCATAGCAAAGAAACAGTTCACAATTCTGCACTAAAGTTGAACTAAGCTCGAAGATCCTTCATAACACTGCTACTTACTGTCATAGAAGCAGTGCTGCTTCATTGTGGGGTCTGGGGTCTGTTTGGACTCCCTGTCACATTTTGAGATGCCTTTCACTGCACCTCAGGCAGCTGCCCCACAGCTGCAGCATGAAACCCATCCAGAAAGGGGAAAAGATCTCCCAGGTCTCCCATACTTTCATTTGTGCTGAGCTCCACCTGTGCCCACACAGGACCAGACCTTCAAAGTGTCCTCCTGGAATCTGAGATTTTTTCCTTTTTGTGCATCAGAGAAAAACTTCTGGTGTGCCAAAAGAGAAAATTTTTGTGTTATTAATCCACACCAACAAAACTTCTGTGCCCCATGTGTGTTGGAAGAAAGAGGAGGCAGCAGGAGATAAACTCATTGTCTCTGACACACAGGTGTCTCCTTCTGAACAGGACAAAGTTCAAGTGGCAAACACACCCCCCTTCTTTGGGAAGTGTCTCGTTTGCTCCTCTGAGCAGCTACACACAGACACAAACCTCACACACTGTCACAACAAACCTCCTCATGAGAGGGGGTTTCAGTCCAGTCTCTTGTCTCCACTCTGAGTTCAGGACATCAGCACATTAGAGCAGGAATGGATCCATGGATCCCTCTCAGCAAGGTGTCAGCTCTGCACTTACCATTGCCCCAACACTTGGTGTAACTGAGACTACACCACACACTGTGCTGTTTATTGATCACTCTTTTGCTCTCTTTTCCACACACAGCATCAAATATTTTCAAATACATGTGTGACTTAATGGCTGAGACATAAGGTAAACTCTCCCTTTTATTTGGAGACAGAAGTTACATGCTGGTATACAGAAACACCTGCAGGGTGACAACAGTTCTTTGCACAGCAAAATCAGAGCACAATTGCTTTTCCCCAGCGGTTTCAGCTTTATGTTGTACAAGAGGTGCTGGAATTCACAGGGAAAATCTTGAAGACAAAACCAAGGAGGCTGAATTAATCTGATAATTTAGTTTACCTGTTGGGGGCTGGCACTTCCAGCACAATCCAGGCAGAGGAGGCTCTGACAGCCCTTTATGAACACAGTACTCCAGGCCCCTCTCTCACAAGAAGGAGCTGCACTGCCAGGCTGACAGATGTCACTGCTGACAATGTGGCCCTGTGTTTCCAACAGATACAGCCTGATGCTGGCTGATGCTGTAACAAGGAGAAACTGTGATGCTCAGACAGTTCTCCAGGCTGAAGCACTGCTCTGCTGCGTGGTGCATTTTAACATACAAGACAACATTCACCAGCTACCTGCACACTGCCCGAGTCCCAGCCATGAAGATTAAACCACACAGTGACCCTGGTTTGCAGAGCAGGGCAGCATTTGCTTCCTCCTGCCCTGTGAGCAGCCCTTTGATGCCTCATCACTGCAGGAGCTGCACTCTGCAGTCACACCACACTGCACATGGGCAAAGATGACCAAGGACCACACAAAACTTACCACCCATTGCATCCATCAGCACAAGGGGCCATGCTGGTGCTCTCACACCTCTGAGAGCTCTTCTCCAGCCTGTGGGTGCCTGGGTTGCTCCCACGCATCGGCAAAGGATGGCAGGAGGATGCTCAGCCTGCCACAGCTCCCCAGCTGATACATATCATTGCTCCTGGCCTTCTTCACTGCATTCAGTTCTCCAGCTGGCACTCAAATGCGCTGTATCTCATGGTGACCAGCCTCTTGCTGCAAGGTGTGACAGTAAGTGAAATCCAAACACCTCTCATTTCATTCTCCAGTGAGATAATTTTATTATCCCTTCCCACAGCTAACAACTGCTGTTACTTAAACTCACTGAAGTCTTCTGAAAACTTTTAAAAACATACATTAAAACAGTTTTGCAGAGCTGAGAGCTGCCATTTCTCAGTCCTCTAAAATATGTGCCCACGCAGGCACCTGTGTGGGATGCTTGGGTCTAGGATGCAGCTTTAGCCAGAGCAGACAATGACCTGTCCTGTCACACAGCTCCTTCAAATAATTCTGCAACATGGACTCCACAGCATACAGAAATCAAAGGCTGCTTTTTTTTTTCTAAATCAGTGATACAACATAAATGCTATGGATCAGGTCTAACATTGCTGAAAGTGGATGTGTCGGTGTTTGCTGACAAGGCAAAACACCTGTCAGGCTGAGGCAGACTCTGCACCACTAGCAGGTTGGTCCTTTCTCCCAATTTATTAAATTCCTTTTCAAAAATTCATCTGAAGTACTGGATGGGGGACTCAGCATCACCAAGCACAGAATGAGCTGCTGCCAATGCCAGCACTGCTATGCCACATCTCTGTGTTGTATCAGAGCTTTCCACTTTTGATTTTTGAGTTGGCAGTTTCAAAGAAAACTAAAAAACTTCTTGTGATTTAAGTCCCAAACTACTTTAGATACTACTGGAAACCAGTACACATCCAACAGATTTGCACCAGCTTTGCTACATCATTCTGGGTCTGAACCTCACATGAGGTTCATGGCCAATGCAGCTAAAAGGGATGCAGTGACAGCAGCAACGGGGAGGGCTGCAACTGCAGCCTGGGGAGACACTTTTCCCTGGGTGCAGCAGCACCCAGGAGAGGCATCTGTATGAGGAGAGCACAGAATCATAGAATCATCATGGTTGAAAAAGACCTCTAAGATCACCAAGTCCAACTGTTAACACAGCACTGCCAACTCCACCACTAACCTATGTCCCTACGCAGCACATACATGTTTTTTTAACATTTCCAGGGACAATGATTCCACCACTTCCCTGGGCAGCCTATTCCAATGCTTGGCCACCCTCTCAATGAAGAAACTTTTCCTAGCATCAGGCTTTGTAATTTCTTCCCACAGCCCCCACAGTTCACCACAGGGTACCCAAAGCCCAAAACAGCAGAAGCCCAAAGGCACTGGTTACAGTCAGATCCTCTCAGTACTCTGTTGCTTTACTCCTAATATGCTTGCTCATATTACCCCAGGACCCCTGTTCATGCCTGCATGTATGTTTGTGCAGATTTACAGATGCCTATAAAAATCACACACCGCATGGTGGAGATCAAGTTTCTTTGGTCTAGTCATGGAGGACCTGAGCTGGAGCTTTTCCACATCATGGTTCCCAGCTCTGCACAAGGCTGCACCACACCCACGCTCACCCTGGCCAGGAAAAGGCAGGAGGAGCAGCACCACCACCGCCTTCGGACCACGGTCCTGTGTCTGTACTCACTCCACATTTGGAAGAGCTAATTAATAATACCAAAGCCTCCATCCCACCTGTGCTGCAGAGAAAGCATCAATTAAGGCAGCAGCAGTGTGTGAGCAGGCTGGAGCCCCAACCGGGAGAGGAGAATCAGCCAACCTGGAGCTGCTGCTCCAAACCACCAGCACAGGAAATATTAAGATAGGCTGCCTGTTTGCCAACATAGATTTTCACATTTCCCTCTCAATCTTTATTTAAATTTGGGAAGACAGAAAATTAACAAAGTCTGAGATATGTAACTGGAAACCATTTGTTTTTCTCGTGGAAATGGAACGTTTCCTAATGAACCTCCCCTCCCCCTGTGCCACTCGGCTCCGGATGCAAATATTGCTGCGAGTTTATCAATCTGTGGCTTGTTTCACGCAGTTTGCAATGCTAATGAGTAAACCAATTTTGACATATTATGTAAGCCAGTTTCTGAAACAGAGATTCTTGGCAGGCCAAATGTAAACACAGACACCCTCTTGCATCCAATTTAAATGAGCATGTTGCTGAAAGCACTGAGGGCTTGATTCTGTTGACTTATTCCCGATTTACTCCAGTAAAAAAAGAGAAAGAAAAAAAGGAGAAAAAAATCAACAAAAATACCCCTTCAATTCAATTACTAGTGCAGCAGCAATTTGCAAAATGGATCTAATTTTATGACAAGGAAATGTGCTGGAATAAGCTAATGCAGGGTGGTGACTCGGGCACTGTGTGAGCATCAGCACAGCACACACTGGGGAGCACACATACCATTCCAGATGGAGCTAATGGAGGAGATGACAGCTCTCCTCTGCCTCATCCTCCCAAGCTAAAATTAGGTCCAGGTAGTGGCCCATGGGTTGGATTAGCCCCAGAGGGTGACTCCTTTCAGCTTCCTGCCCTTCCACAATGGGTTTGCAGAAGAACATTGCCTAACTGGGCAAAGCCCAAGCACAGCACCAGGTGTTTTGAGTCACATGCTGCCCCTGCTGCACTTACACTGGGACCATTGGGAACCCAGAGCACGAGGGAGTATTTGTATTAGTACACACTACAAGTCTGCACCTCACCAGCACATGTCCAGACCTTGTAAACCACTCTCTACCTTGTCCACCTGGCCCAAACCTGGCAACTGGCCCCACCACAGGGACAGCTGGATACCCTGATTAATGGATTATTTCCACTCTTTAGAGACTCAGGTATCAGCACCAGAACAACACGCTGGAAGGCAGGCACATGCACTGGATGGCAGACTAACAACCAGCAGCATACCTTCCAATGACACAGGGATGAGCTGAAGGTCACAGGCTCAGAAGTAGAAGAAAAGAGAACAAGTGCGTTTTTAAGAGTCCCTGAAAAAAAAAAAGCCTCTACCACAGAGGATTTTATTAACATGAAGAAGGGTTGAAATCAAATCTTTCATTTGCACTTTTCCCAGTACCATCTGGAGCATTTGCATCTGCCAAAAGCACAGCACATTCCTGTCGACAAGTGGAAGCAAATGGCACAGAGGAATACCTGGAGGTGGCCTTTGTCCTGCTATCAGCTCTAGGTATCTCCAGAGTACTTTAAAACTAATACATGAGTGTGAAGTTGAACTATGATGTTCCTGCTATGACAGAGAAAAAGAAGTAAGAGACATGCTCTGTTATGAGGTCATGTGAGCTGCTGCAGAACATACATATTGCATGTGTCAGGGATCCCACCAGGCACCAGAGCTGCAAAACACCACCTCACACTCAATTCCCTGCACAGCATCCAATCAGGATATCATTTACCATACCTGGACCTTTTACATTTTAAGGTAAAGGAGAGCAAAAGTAGAATACTTTTAATCTCCAAGCAAATATCTCATCCTAAGTTTTCTGCTGTGCAGCACTTTCAAGCTACAATCATAAGCAGACAAAAAGCCACAAACTTGCTGGCTCATCAATTTTCACCCTGTAAGTTTAGCAACCGTGTATTTCCAAAGTAATTCAAGGTTTTATGGCATAAGAGAACTTACTGCTGTCTAGACACAGAAAAAAAGTGCTTTAAATGAGGGCAGCAGACAAGGAAACATCACTTGGGATATGAACAACAGGGACATGAGATGTCTGTACAGCCCTGGCACATCAGCACACTTCCTAGCACTGCAGAGGTGTGGAGGAGCAGCAAAGATTGGGAAGAGAAGGTGCCCTGCAGACCTGGTGGACCCTCACAGGTTCTTGTCCAAGTCCAGCTCTTTGCCAGCCAACAAACACCCCCATCACTCACACTGCCATCCCAGCATGGAGCCCAAGGTGGGAGTGAAGCCCAGAATCAGATCATGGCATTGACTCCTCTCCCATGAGGGAGGCGACCACAGCAAGCAACCAGTGCACAGACTGATGCACCACAACACCTTCCTCCCTCCCTCCTGCTTATCTACTCCTGGCACATTACAGTAACAGGCAGGAAAACAAAGGCTTAATCTCTAACATCTCATTTTTACTGTAATTTTAAATGACTTGGAATAACTCCTGTAGTTAGAAGTCCAGCTGTTAGGGTGACTCAATCTGGAAAGCCCTCACTGCCCATTCAAGCACCCTCTGGATTTCTCATGTTCAGAAGAGTGTTACAGCCACCCCCTTATTCTTAATGCTTTCTGCATGTTTTTCAACATTAAGTCCCATTTCTGCACATCTTAAATACTAGATACTAAAAAATATAAAAGAATAATATGAAGGCCAAACGGGCAGAGAGTGGATGATGAAAACAGAACAAAATAAAAGAGAATCAGATTATTTCCTGTTGTAATTTTTATAGCTATTTAACAGGAAGAATGAAAAAACCTAATTATTGTCAACTAAGTTTTCAGCTACCCAGCCAGCAGTGCGCTGTTATTAAACTACTCTATAATTGCCTCTTTTACTCTGCTTCCCACAGAAGTTGTGTTATTTCACTCACAGTTAAACTCATAATATTGCTTCATAACTAATCCTGTCAATCGAAATCCCCAGGGGCTGGTGCAAGGATAAAAATAGCAAGGAGTTGTTTCTTCTCTCAGCTTTCTTTCAAAGCCCATTTCTGCAAGTACTGGGGCTGCAGCTCAGTGGTGCCAGACCTTTGCACCCACTACGGCACAGGAATGCTGCTCCCATGGCTCAAGGGGAGGGAGGGGAAGGACACATCCTTCCAGCAGGTGATTCAGTTCTCTTGCATCCTGTCCATCTCTCCCTTCTGACCCAAACAGCTCAGGTGAAACATGTGATGTTGCACAGTTGAACTTCACCTCCAAGCCCAGCCATGACTGCCTACCCCGGGAGTTTGTACCAGCACTGAAGTTCAGATAACACTCACACAGATTTTGGATGTGTGAAAAGCACGGTTTGTTCCCTCCCCAAACACCAAGCATTGGGACAGTATCTCACATATAAAACCCCACCAAGACACCCAAGTACCTGTTCAAGCAGCAAAGATACCCACTGAGATGTCTATTGGACTTGGCATTCTTAAGGGTTTTTTCCAGATTAAATTATAGGATTCTATGAGATCAGCACAATTTGTCTGTGCATTTAAACGAGACTGCATAAAGCACCAAATTTTTACCCATCCAAGTTTTTAAGCTCTCTTTGAACTCCCTACTTTCTTCCTGTGCATTGGATTGATGCCCCTTGCTAACTC
Organism: Calyptomena viridis; assembly: GCA_013390005.1. Lineage (NCBI taxonomy): Eukaryota > Metazoa > Chordata > Aves > Passeriformes > Eurylaimidae > Calyptomena > Calyptomena viridis. The sequence goes on from WEIV01012179.1 coordinate 1,671,068, forward strand.
ATGGCATGGTCCTTCCCTGCAGAAGGCATTGGGTTTGCTGCAGAAGACTCTGGCAGGGTCTCTTGCCAGAGCTCCACATGTCAGCATGTCCTCCCCATGGGATTCTCCTCCTGCCCAGGACACAGTGTGCACAGTGGGGCTTAAACTCACTGCCCAGCTCAGGTTTGGAATGAGGTGATAGGGCTGGAAGGGATGAGGGAAGATAGATTTAACCTCGCACCCAGATCTACAGTCCCTGTCTCTATCTCTCTGGAGACAACAACCCTGTGCCAGGGTTGCTCTCTGGTGGGCACACACAGAAACTGCTGAGAGCTGGCAAGGAACAGATGGGAAACAACACATTTCCCCAAAGTGGTGTCCCAGAGCAAGGGCCCAAGCTGTCCATGACAGAAGGGAGCCAGTGCCAGGACAGGGACCAGCTCTGGATTCACCACACTCACCTGGAGAAGCCCCTCACTGTGCTGGGACTGACACACACACAATTGCACAAAGCACACCAGAACACTCAGTGCACTGCTGGGTCCATGGGGGAAATCACAGGAGACTGGTTCATCTGAGGTGTTTTTCCTCCTGGAAGAGCCACCACTTTACCTACTACTGCCAGAGACAGGTGGTACAGCAGCTGCAGTACCACAACCCTCCCTCATAGCCTACACCTGGAGTCATCCTTGGGATGGATAACAGCAGTGTCCATCAACTCAGGAGTGAGAAAGGCAGAACAGTATCTTAAGAACCTGCAAAATAAAAAAATTTCTCACCCTTTCCCTCACCCCACAGCAAGGACAGACTAGATCCAGCACAATGACTTGCAGCCACTTGGAAACTATTAATTGCCATGCAAGCCTGAGACACCCTGACCAGCACTCCAGAGGGACCTCAGGATTAAAAATCCCTCTGTATATGCTGTAGGATCATGAGTGTGCCCAGCACAACCCCCTGAGAACACAGTCCTTATCTGAACTGCATTACTCTATCCTGCCTCCCATCACTGTTGGAGGCAAGAAGGCAAAAATAATTTATGGCATTGCCTGGGCTGCCACACAGCATTACAGCACTCCCAGACAATCCAGGAGAGCTCCCACCATGTTCAGCTTGGAGAGCCCCAGTATTCCCAGGGGCTGAAGGATTGCCTTGGCCAACACAGCTCTCAGCAGCCCCTGAGATATAAAATAAACACAGCCCAACAGAGCGTTAGATTTCTCACCCATGGTGTTTGTGCAAATGAACCCTCAGGCTGACAGTCTCACCCAGGAAGCTCCAGAGAACCTGTGTTATGGCCAAAGTCACCCCAGAAATGACTGTCAATGAGCTGCCAGCCTCTGGCCAGTGAGCAGAGCCCACAGCCTCCTCAGCTGTGCCAGGCATAGAGAGGATGGAAGAGGGAAGCACCAAACCATCAGGGCTGAAGTGAGCCCAGCAGCCTGACTGAGATCTGTCTCTGTGTCCAAGGACAGGATGAGAGAAGGAGAATAAAGGGCAAACAAAGAAAATTGAAGCTGCCAGGCTCCAGAGCAGAAAAGTTTCCTACAGGAACAGGTGTTGGTGATGGCACAGCATGCAGAGGAACTCAGAGCCAAAACAGACTGGGTGGCATGAACCAGCCTGCCTCAGTGGAGGTGACAACATATGTCCCCTCTTTGGATGCTTGGCCAGGTCCTCAAGGAGAACATGGCAAAGCAACCGCTCTTATAAACACAGGCTTTGATATAGAGATAAACATCCTTCAGGTCTGATTCTTCAAAGCTTCAAAACCTGCCAAGGCTCCTGATCCTCCATCTTCCCAGACTCAGTGGTTGTGGTGTATCCATTTAAATTTATCAACTCTTCATCCTCAAACAAGAGGAACTAGAGTCCCAGGCTGGCCTGTGCTCTCCTGAAGTGGCTCAATGTGTTTTGACAATTTCCTATCAAACAGCAGTAGATCCTTCAGGAGGAATCTGGAAGAGGAGAGCACAGGCTGTGTAAGCACTGGGTAAATCAAGGCCAGTCCAACTTCCCATCTTCACAGTGATCCAATCATGCAAGAAAACATGTGCAGGGTCTCACTATCCCTCCCTTATTTAGTACTTAAAATTAAAGTACTACGGATAAAAGGATGAAAATTTATTTCAGTTGACTCATTGGCCAGGGGAAAATGAAAAGAAATACGTTACTGCTTCCATAAGGTCTAATTATCAGTGGATTTTAGATGCAAGAGCAAAAGCATTCATCTTGCTACCTACTTTTCATTAAACATAGTTCAATCAAAGAGGCCATCAACTTTCCTAGATGGAAGTAATTAAGGAATGCAAGGGCTGTTGTGTTTGCAGTGGAGGCAGAAGCCTTTCCTTTGGCATTCCTTATGCTCCCAGATGCATCCAACCCACCAAGAGGTTTCAGCCAGCTGTTAGCCCAAGGCTTGTTCCCAGGTGTGGAGCACCACACTGCTTTGGCAATCCACCCCCACTGCTCCAGCTCCCTCAGATGTGCAATCCCCACTGCACAACCCACATCCATTAAAGGAGAAAAATGCAGCTGCTTCTGACAAAGTCACACCATACAACAAACATGTCCATGTGCCTGGGCATAGGAGAGAGGAGATACCTCTATGTGCCCATCACACGAGGCACTTGTAATGGATCGATTTCCAGTCACACCCAAAGGAGCAGGTGGCCCCATGTAACAAGAACAGGGACCACTGAAGAAACTCCACATGGAGAACAAAGCTGAAGGAAAGTAAGGGCTGGGCTATGTGGTGAAAGATTACACCTCTCCAATTTATGCCCCCACATGTAAGACTAAGAAGATGTCTATGCCACTGTACTGGCTACCTCTTTAGTTCTGAGACACCCTGACCACTGTCAGAGTATCTTGTATTGTCCTAATGCCCAGAAAAATCAGTCATGCCCCTAACAGTGAGTAACATGCTCAATGCAAACACCAGGCAATGTCTTACCTGCATCACCACCAGCAGGGTTCTTCCACACTTCAGCTTCAGGAAGGTCAGGGGGTGAGGTACTGTATTTCCCCTGTGAACGAAGGGGAATGGTGCATTTTTTAGGTTTCACATTAGGCAGCCACACAAGTGCTTTAGGTTGACCTTTCCTGTAGATCACAGAAGACTGTCCTTGTCCAACCATCAGGGGGTTTCTGTGCAAATCACCCCACTGACCTTGGGCTTTTGCACATTTTTTGTGTAACACTCAAATATTTGTTATTATTTCTTCAAATGAGGAACCCCCAGGAACAGCACTCAGTTGGTTTGCATGGAAGACAACATTCTTGCACACCAGTCATTTCCAGTACAGTATTCCACAAAAGTCTGGGCGTTCAGTACATGCTTGTTGGGAATTTATGCAAATCTATTCTACAAATAATCTTCACAAATAATGCCAAGAGTGAATTTGAGCTGAGGCTGTCTGAGATCGAAGGTGTTAGTTAGGTTATCAGACACAGTGGGTGGCATGTTAATGAGTTCATTTCTTAACTAGTGGGTATAACTGAGAGGCTTGATCTACAACTGAAAGAAAAAACTGAAAGAAAAATTGAATTTAGAGCATAACAGCTATTGCTGAACAGATTTGCATGTGAGCACTTGTTTTATCGCAGTGCCTCCATAAATATGTATGGAGCAACTGTTTTGGAGCAGCCCTGTGTATGGACAAGCCTGTAAGGTTAGTTTTCTCATCTAAATGTTAAAATTGGCCCTTGGCAAGTAATATAAGGTAACACTCTCTTACAAAATCGCTATTTTCATTAGTTTTACTGGCATCACCTTTGTTTATCTGTTAAGGAGGAGGAAGCATCAGTCCTGAAAGCCAGGAAAATAAATTCAGAGTTATTTTCAAGAGTCTGCTTGTCTCACAGTTAAGGAAACACATCATAAGATGGAAGAACAGGTGTAGGTCCCATCTCTGCAGGGGTCTAATTTTCCTCTGCAGAAAAGGAGGATGTATTTCTTGCAGCAGTCACAAAGCATTTTCCCTTACATCAAACAACTTAGAGTTCTTTGCATCTTCCTGTAGCTTTGTTTTACTGTAATTGTCCCCTTTTTAGAAAAAAAAGTACCTTCCCTCTTCCTTAAAGCCATTAGAAATGTCAATCACATTACCCTGTGGATGTGAATAGAGCTATTCCCAACAGCCACTCAAAAAATACATAATCACCATAATTACTGGTGGCAACTAATTAACATTCAGCTTCCTCTCTACAGCAGCTACAGCTGGACAACCCATTTATTTCAACCTAAAACTAATGCTCTCCTAATTATTTTCTGTCACGCTAAGCAGCCCACCTGTGTCCATCTTCACAGACATCTCCGTCTGGCACAGCGCGAGGGCAGAGCCCAGGGAGCAGCTCCATGTGCACCCTGTGTGCTCAGCCTGCAGCAGCCTTGCTAACAACTGCCCCGTGCAAACACAGGGACCTGCTCCCACTAATTATACAGCTGCTGGCTCTATTAGTTTGAAGAAAAAAGGCAAAGGAGCTGCCTACATCAAACACAAACATCTCCTGCTTGGCACCATTGCTCGGGCAAAAGGGTGCAGCCACCCCGAGGTACTTAGTGCTCTGGGTTTGACCCCATGGGAGAGGGCAAAGGATAAACAAGCCCATAAAACACACGTGCCTCTGTTTTGATGCTGGGGGCTGTTTTCCAGAAGGGAATGGGGTCAGGGTGGGCACACTGGTGGGTGATCCCAGACCCTGGCACATCCTGGTGCTGGTGTCCAGGTTGGGGCAAGTCCTCTGCTGCCACTATTGTTCCCCCTCCCCAGCCACTCTGCTGCAGTAACAGGACCAAAACTGCTCAACCCAAACATTATTTTAAAAATAAAGACAGCTAGGGATGAGACAGATAAAGCAGCCAGTTTTTATGAACTGCCCAGTACCAGTCACTCTGAATAAACTCAAGTACAGATAAATCCCTGTAACTTTGATTGTTTCAGTTTACTCCTAGTCCTTTCCTGTAGCTTTTTCAATCCTTATGCCACTTTTAAGTCAATTTTATTCTCCAGACATACATCACCTCTCTTAGTAGGAAAAGCTATGCCTGCTGCTGCCATCTAGATGAGCTCAAACTCATCAGCTCCGTTTCTTTCCAAAACTCAGCTGAAAACTTAATTTCTCTTTTGCTGTCTCTTTCTTATTATCTTTCTACTTATATTATTGCAGCCTGTAATGATTGTAGCCCTCCTAGGAACGATGCTCTGCAAAATTATCTTGTATTTGCATTCACACTTCAGCTTTCACCATTACACCAACTAGATAAATAAAGGGGGATGAGGAAGGAACAGACAGTTACCGGGGGAAGCTCTGGCTGAACTTCTCCTGAACTCGGCAATTACTAATGTCTCTTTCTTTCCCTTCGCCCCCACTTCCATTCATCAGCTTTAGGATGAACCTCTGCAAGCAGCAAGAGGCCTCTGCTCAGCCCAGCCAGCTGGGGTCACAAAACCCACAGCAACACAGTGTTTACCCCCAGTCAAAGCTGGTTAAGACAGGCTAATGAAGTTCAAAATCTACGGAAGGAAATAAGGAGCTCAGCACAATCTTGTAGGTATCACTTGCTTCACAGGCCAAGGAGAAAAACACAGCAGGTCGAGAGATGTCATAAGAATTGTCATAAATGGCCTGAGTGTCAAGGGAAAAAATAAAATCAGCACATGCAGATTGGAGGGCTACTTACAAGCAGTTATGGTTTTTATGCCAACATAAGAACTGTGAGCCCTAGTTAAGCTCAGAAATTCATTATCTTTAAGCTCTGCATGAATTTTTCCCCCATTATCACCCACTGAGTGTTAAAGTGCCTCCAAATGGAATTGTCCAGCCTTCCCTAAACAAATTTACAACTCCACAAAAGATAATCCCATTTTGGCAGCTGATCTGCAAAACATTTCAGACAAGGCTATAAGCAGATGACCAAAATTTATGAAAATGCCCTAGTTCTTGTCAGTGCAAATCAAGCTAAGACGGATCAGAGAATTGAAGTCTCAGCATTTGATAAATCCAAGAGCTGCCCATGTGCTCCACTGGCTGTCCAGGACCACTTGTGTTTGAAGAACTAACTGCAAACCAGTGTACTTTCTTTGCTATTTTTCCAGAAAAAAATGTAACAGAATTATTACAACATTGCAACTCTCCAGACAGCAAAACATTGCTAAGATTGCCCAGGTGAACCTCTTGCATCTTATTCACCTTCTGGGTGCAGCCCAGGTTTGTGGACAGCTGGTTTTTGGGCCCAGCCCAGCATCCCAGCCTGTGGCTCACCACACCAGCCAGGCTCACACCTTCCACTGCACCTCAGCTCTCCAGGAAAAGGCACTCAAAGCATCAGCAAGGAAAGAACCCTTGCAAACCCCAGATCTCCATAACTGTCTCAGCAGAGGAGGAAGAATGGGCAAAGGTGTCTGGCATCATGTTTGGGAACACTGGCACTGAGGAAGCCCTGGGGAGCTGCCTTTCCAATCCTCTCCACTGTGGATTCTCTGGTGTCTAGTTGTACACACACTCACTGCAAGTACTCTCAGTAAGAGCAGTATGAGACTTGTGAGTCTCATACTTCTTTATAAATAACTTCTCTATTTATAAATAAATACTACATAAATCTTTGTTTACTTTCACAAAACTTCCAGAAATGCAGATTCTTTGAAACCCCACCATCCTGCCCCATCAAGCTGTCCAGCAAGTCCACAATGTATTCATACCCCTTGTCAGGCTGCAGGGTGTCAGCCACAACCAAATTCATCTGAAGCTTAGAGAGGGGGCTTACAGATGATAAAACAAATATCACCTTCAAACTAATAGCCCCCTCCAAAAGCCAGGCAGACAAATCACTTCCACCCTCAGCTAGTGTCTGCCTGTTTTTCTAATTGCTTTTAGTCTCCTCTTGAGGCAATTAACTCCATAACCACCCCCTGACACTTTCTCACTCCAAAAAGCAGTTCCCAGTTTACTGGCACAGGACTACGCATTTGGATCTCAAGCTTATTCCCTTTCCTCTGCAGTGCTCTGCATGTGTTTGTGTCTGGGTGTTTTCTCACCCCGATGAATTCATTATTTATAGGGCTGAAAGAGCAAAGCTGCTGAAATCACTTAGCTCTTCTGCATGTCTCTCAAAGGTATAACAAACATTATGGGAAAGCAAATATCAGACTAAACTGGGTTGAGGGAAAATACAGAAATGAACTCGGGGATGCTGTGCAGCGGGTATACCAACACGTGCCATGCTTTCCCGCCTGACATGGGGCTAAAACCCTCCTTACCTGGTTCCAGCCACCCCCAGGCTCCCTGCATGATGCTCAGAGCAGCTTGGACCAGCATAGGTCAGTGTGCCCCAAGGGATGCTCTGGGCACGTTCCCCGGATCACTGATGTGTTCAGCTTTAACAGATCTGGCAAACGGCACTAGAGGGCAGAGCTGTTTACCCTCAGCATATCTGAGACAAGGAAAAAAAACCCATGACTTCCAAGCAGCTCATGAATTCTCCTCAATCCTGTCTAATATCAAAGGACCGTTAATACACAAAAGCCACTGAACACTTAGGGACAAGCATAGGCACTAAAGAGCCAGCCCAGAACCTGCACTTCCTTGCTCTGTCTTTACTAAGACTGAAGACCTACAGTGTGTGACAGTCTCTTGCCAAGGCAGCAGCAGCACTGCCTGGGCATTCCCTGGCTCTCTGCAGCCCAGGGTGCACAAAGCAATACAGATGACACTGGGTTCCCTCTGCAGCAGGGAGGTAACAAAGCCTGTTCTCTTCCCATCACTGATGTGGATAAAAAGGCCTTACTCATCAGGAAGTTTTGATCACACAGACCAGAAATTATGGACCACACTGACACTCTGCTGCCCTGGCTTGCTGCTAAGCATCTCAACAGATGGAAAATGCCTCCAGCCAGACAAAACCTTCCAGATTTTAGCTTTTGTTTCAAGCAGATGACCATAGCCCAAGGGAACCCCTGTAGGTGGGGCTGCCCTGTAGTCAGCAGGACTGTCTGAGAGCACATCCAGCCCCGCAAACCACAGGATTTACATTCCAGAGAGCAGCTCTACCAGCCACCACTACATCTGCCAGACCTCAATTCACTGCACCCTGGCTAAGGAGCAGTGAGAGGGACCACAACTCCCAAATCTGACCCTCTTGTGCTGTTACATGCAAATATTTTTGGACACTTGCTAACTTTAACACACTCTGCTGCACTGTTCCTGGTACAGACAGCTCCCTCAGATGAGGATGCCAGTCCCAAGAATTCCACTCCAAACTACTCATAAATCCTTTTCTTAACATTTCCCCAGAAGGCACAGTGTGCTTTTCTTTATTATTATCAAAATCAGTCATCCTGAAGGCCTACCTACTGTTGAGTAAGGAAGCAAAGGAGTCTTATATCCAAAAGTCACTGTTCCTTCCAGAATCCAAGGCACTCGTTCATAAAGTACCACATTGTATGATATGCCAGCACCTGGCTCTGCTCCCTACAATGGTAACTTCATAAGAAAATCTCTCTTGAGACGGGAAGGAAAAGGTCTGCAAAATATAACTCAGAGCACAGTGCATTAACATCTTAGATTAATGCTGGCCATCCTGATAGCATTGAAAAAAGGTCTATTAATATTTAAAGAGAAGGAAGAAAATACTGGTTTCAAGTTTCAGTCACATGTTGTCCCTTGACACAACCACTTTATTCCACATTTCTTCCTCCTGGGCACACCCCACATCTCCTTCCTTGCAGAGAAGAGGCAATGGGTTGACTTATATCTGTGCAGATTTGGATTTCAATGTCATCATTGCAAAGAGGATAGGAAGGACCCTCAAAGCAGAGGCCAGGCAGCTCTATCTTTTCTGGCAGATGTTTATCTAACTTCTGACCTCCAGTGACTGCAACTCCACAATTTCCTGGGGCAAACCTACTCCAGTCCTTCTCCATCCCCTTCTTAAAATTATATATCCCTTAATATCGTGCCTTCTCCTCTCAGCCACTACAGAGAGAGAACTGCCCATTCCCTTCCTCTCTGCAGCAGCCCAGGAGAACTCAAACATGATCTCATATCCTTCCAGTTACCTCTTTTTTCATAGTAAACAGCCTGAGTCCCATAACTCTTTTCCCTATAGCCTCTATTCCCAGTTCATTTTTACTATACCTTATTTTGACTGTTTCCCCAACCATCCCTTTCTTTGAGGATGAAGCCCAAAACCTGATTCTTTGCCAAGGTCTAACCAGTATAGAGAAAAGCAGGAAGGACTGTCTCACCTCCCCATCATACAGCCCTCCCAGCTTGCTCTAGCCCCACACCTATCTGGCTGCTTTACAGAGTACTTGTTACTTCCAGTCTATGAAGTGCCCTGTCCTCACCAAACCCTTTCCTCAGAACTCCTCCATCTGCAGAGTCCTACCTCAGGGAACTTGTGAAGCTGTTCCTGCACCTCCTCAAGGAATGCTTACATGAAACCAGATGTCTCCAGATATTTTCCCAGCATCAAACTCGTCCCTTAAGTTACCTTAAGGGGCAGCCTAGCTCTTTCCAATGGCTACATAAAAAAAAAAAAATCACACTGCACAGCACAATTTAATAATCCTAAAATCTCTCAATTTCCTTTCTCACTGGCTTGCCTTGTGCATATTTTCAGTCTTACCCTGTAGAGCTCTGCTGCAGAGAAGGCAATAGCAAAAACCACACAGATCTGGCTTACCTGAGCACGTCACCTGCTCAGCTCACACCTGCACCAGCCACTTGGTCAAAATTGCTGCTCCCTCCCTTTTCCTCCCTTAAAAGCAAAGGCTAAATGTGACTCTGCAGCTGTGATTAATGATGGTCTCTTAAACTTTCATCTGGGTGGACCTGAGCTCACCTGCACTGACCCTGGTCATGCTGGCTTTGGTGACTAAGTCCATGCATGCTTGCAAATCCCAAGTGTCCCCCACGTGTGTCTGGGTTCTTCCTCAGCCCATCAATCACTACTCACTTGCTCCTTCCCTGGGCACTGTCTGGCCTCACTGAGAGTCTGTGCACAGCACTGGCAACTTTGGGGTTGTGTAAAACCTGAGCAAAACTTAGATTTGTGGGTAAAATACCTTCCCTCCTTTCTGTCTACTTAACAACATGTAGTTATCTTCTTTAAACACAGTTAGGCAGAGTACTGAGATACTCTATTCCTGTTCTTCAAATAATTACTAATAAATTACTGCTGGAAAGCAGGAAAGTAGTATACTAATATTAGAGAAATTTCTTTCACCAGCTGCATGGTCATTCTCCAACTGTGACTGTGTCTATCATATACAGTGCTGTTGGAGCACTGTGCTGGGCTCATTAATTCACACTTTAAGTCTGCTGCAAAGTCTCATGACCAGCCTGAAAAAAACAACACTTAATTCTTTCATAAATGCTGACTGTGAATTACAGATCACTTAGGAAAAAAAGGCTTATGGAACTCAAAAGTGATAAAGAGTATATAGATATGAGTAATACATTAAAAAACAATATAAAAGGACTAGCTCCCTACCAAGGAGAACATAAAATACTAACACCCCTGCATAGAATGAAATTAAGCCAAAGAAGGTTTAAGCAGCATTATAAAGACAACATCCCTCTAATGTTAATGACCAAAACTGAACCTGATTTTCAGCCACCCTCTAGGTTTTTAGCAATTTTAGTAATTCTTGACTCTAGCCCAATATACCTGCCAAACCTGGATGCATTTACAACAACTCAGATGGTGGTTGTGCAACAAAACATCTAATCTGTACATGCAAATTATCATGAAAATCATAAACAGACAATTAGCTTGGACAATTTTTCAGTGTGTGCTCAGAAGCTGTTTGACAATTTAATCATCTTAAGTGTGAAACAGCCTTTTTGTTACTGCAAAACTGTGGTCTGTCACGTGGTTATAAATGAAACACATACAAATTGCTATCTGAGGAGTATGAACCATTAAAGCCAAAGGCCTAGATAGATTTAAAATCAGAGCAAGGCTGGCACAAATCAATTGTGGCAAACAATAATCTTCAAATAATTTAAAGGACGGATCTGTGTGTGTTTGCATTTGGCTATATATATTATCATATTAAACATGACATGTATGGAATCATAGAATCACAGAATGAATCAAGGACTGGTTTGGGTTGGCAGGGACCTTAAAGATCATCTAGTTCCTCTGCCCCTCACTAATACATGCTTATTCAGGCATAGCTGGCAATCCAGGAGGATCCCTGAGGAAGGATGCAGGTGCTATTTCATGCAGCAGTTATGGAGCAGACTGTGCCCATCTTTGCCTGTGTGATGCTTCCCATGCCTGTAAAAGCTACTTCTCCCAGCACCTGTGTTGCCAGTGTTGCCTTCCATGGCAGGGAGGAAAGGGATCCAGCTCAGAGTCTCTGATGTGGAGGATCTTAAGCAGACACTGGATTGTTCTCCCCATGCCCCTTGGTCACTCCCTTGATCGTCCCTCTGCTTCAAACCTGCAGCTCACTTCTTCTGCCTCATATGCCTCACAAGTATTTTTAAAGAATTATCTCATCAGTTAGAGGAAAAAAAAAGGATTAAAGAATATAGGTTGTGACATTTGAGCTGAGAATCACCTTGTAGCTGAAAATCCACATAGTTAACAAACCCCTTGTCTCCTCTTATATCGTGCAAGTATTTCTAAATTCAGGAATACCAGCTTTAACAAAAAGCACATTCCACATGAAAGGAAAAAAAAAGTCACTTTATTTGTAATTTAATAATTTGATTCTCTTCTCAAATATTTGCAGAGTTTTGTTTAATTTTGTAGAAACCTAAAATTGAGACTGAGATCAAAGAGACTGATTTCACCAGAGATGATAGATTTTATAGAGCTCTGCAAAGTTCCACCATTGCCTGAAGATGTTTTAATGCAGGAAAGACCTTTACATTTCCAGTCTGCCAGTTTCAGTTAAGACTAATAATTACACTCATAAATGGACTGCTGGTTCTTACCTGAACTGTGATTTTAACAGCTTGGAGGCCACATCTTGCTGTTCATACTGGGCAATTTGGGGCAGGGTTAGAAATATTTCTATGAGCCAGGTCACTTCCAGTGAGTGACACCAGGGCTCACGTTCTGCAAATACTTCACTCTACCTCAAGAAGGAAAGAGTGGGGAATAAGGAAAAAACCTCCAGTCATATATTTATTTCAGCTAGTCATGTAGTATTATACTATTTTATTAAAATTTTTTTTAATTGCTTCTTGCTAGAGTTTGCTGGGTCTTCACTATAAGGATTGTCAGGGATATAATCAGTAATATTCTGCAGTACATGATTTCAAACATACACAGGCTTAAACAAGTCTTTGTAGACAGTGATACTAAGGGTGTCGAAATGATTGTATTCACTCAGCTTTCAGGGAATCAACACCATTTATTACTAAAACTACTTGCATCGAAATCAAACACAAGTCAGGCTCTGCTCTAACTTTTACATTCACTAAGTTTTGGGAGGTGAAGGGGGAAACGGGCCATTATTTGAAAGGCACATGATTTCAGTCCTCTGAAAAAACCAATGCACTGCAAAATTAGGTGACACTGACTTAGTGGTAAGCGATGGTCTCCCCCAGAGCCCAGTTTGCTCATCAGTTGTCTCTTCTGCAGATCCACTTCGTTCTCCCCAGGTTTCATCCCAAGCAGGTCGGCAGTTCCTGTTGCCATTGGATAAAACTCTACTCCATTACCTCTGGTCCCAGTTTGGGGCTTATGGAGACAGTGTCAGACCAGAGCTTCCCACGGGAAGGTCAGGGTGGATGTGTCAGCTGGACACAGCTTTTGGAGGAGGTGGGATGAAAAAACAAAGAGCAAAGGCTGCCTCTTCCACAGGGCTTACAGCAAGTAATAACACAACACAGTTATTTAGTGATCTTGTCATTGCAGGCAAAGTCACAGCTGAGTCCTGATGGTGCTTTGATTTTAAAGCTCAATCCTTGCAAACCCATTGGCTGAACTAAGGATATGGATAAAGGCAGTGGGAGGCTTTTCCTCTGCAAAGAGCAGAAAACAGTTTGTCTTGAAAAAATTAATCACAAAAACATGCCTCTATTTAAACAGTTCTTCCCAAAATTTTGGAAGGGATTTCATATCCCTTGGAACTCAACATGAAAGCAGACATTACATTTGGGTTAACAAGCACCAGAAGTAAAACCAATTAAAATTTTACTGTCAGCGAGGACAGAATCAACAGGGTATAACAGCCTTCCAGATTTTCATTGATATGGTGATGAAACACAAATATTTATGAGCTGAACGCTGCCTCCAACATCATTCAGAAAGAGCTCTTTTTGTGCTCCAACCAACCTGTCAGGATTACAAGAGAAGAGAATTGCAACAGATAAGCTCTTCACCTCAGCTTGCCCTGCAAGTACTTTATCACTGCATGTATCTCTTCTTCTTCAGTGTTAGGCAAAGGTAAATGAAAATGTGAGACAGGATAATGTTGCTCAATAAAGAAAGAACGAAAAATCTGGCGATAACATGGAGTGATGAATCAAACTATTGCACAGAAATATGCAAAAGAAAGTCTTATTTACATCACAGCAATGAGGCTGGAGCATTATTAAAAGGAACAGCCTTGAGCTCCCGACAGAGGAACAGAAGATCTCCATTCATAAGAAGGAACTTCTTGCCAGCATCTCACAAAGTCTGTAACCCAGCCAAGAACTGAGCCCAGATTTCTGAGCAGCAGTCCAGCATCATGAGCACATCCTTCCTATCAAAGGAAGGCTGAAAACACCCTGGCAGTGCAAATCCATACAAGTAAATTAAACATACCTAATTAAAAAAATATTCCTCCATGGCTGTGAAATTTATTACTACAGGTCAAGAGGAATTTGTCTCATCTCATAAATGTCACACACGGCTCACACTTCTCTGCACTACCTCAGCAATGTGTTCGAAGGGGGAGAGAAATATGGCAATTGTGGCACAGCACCAAGCAGTGACTCCAGGACATGCTCCATAGGGCAAATGGGGTCTGCCCACAGGTCCACCTCAGTGTCCTCTCTTCACATTGCACACCTCAGAAATTACCAGTGCCAGGTGATATTTAGGAAGAGGGGAGGAGAGAGTGAGAAGCAGGACATGGATAGACCAATTCTCACTTTCTGAAGTGAAGACTTCCAGACTTGCTGAGCTTGAAATCATCTTCTTAAAGCCACTTTTTCTTTACTTTTCTCTTTCTTAAATCTGCATGCTACTTTTTGCTTTTCACTTTCATATCATTATCAGGTATTATACAAATACATCTAAAACTTCACTGAAGTTCCCTCAAATAAAGAGCTATTCATACATTTAGGACTTACCCTTTTAAAAGACTGTTCACCATTGCCTGCTATTATACATCCAGTTACACCCAGTCCCAGATCTGAGTTTAGAAATGGAAGTGTTTGTTTTCTGTATCATAAAATCATAGAATGGTTTGGGTTGGAAAGGACCTTAAAGATCATCTACTTCTAACCCCCTTGCCATGGGCAGGGTCACTTTCCACTAGACCAGGTTGCACAGAGCCCCATCCAACCTGGCCTTGAGCACTTCCAGGGATGGGGCATCCACAGCCTCTCCAGGCAACCTGTTCCAGCGTCTTGCCATCCCTCAAATTCACCGTGTCACGCATTTCTGGTTACATTTGTAGTTACAAACCTGTTTGGAAAACGATTCACTTAGTATCTACCAAGATAAAATCTACAGTGTGTCCTAAGAAAGCTGTGGAAGAATATAGCAGCCAGAAACCAGAACTGGGCCAGTTATTACGTTTCAAGAAGCAGGTTAATTAAGAAAAAAATCCTCCAAACCCTTAGGAGGATGGAGGAAAACCACTCCCCCCATGTGCTGGGACTGTTCAATATCTGAATGCAGGTAACACTCTGAAATAGGTAGAAGTGCTGCACTCTTGCCTGAGATGGTGCAGGACTGGGCTTTTGTTTCCTGGCCAGGTCATTTCCTTCTCCATATGGAAGAAGGTGGTACAGCTGCAACCTCTAGAAAATATAAGCAAGAAATTTCACCTTAAACTATGGGAGGGAAGTTCCAGCTTGACCTAAAGGGAAGAACTGAAGGTTACTTGCAATGCTGATCAAAAAATCCTTTACAATCACTTTACTGCTTTGCCCATTTAACAGTGTGCAGTTTTGTTCTACTTGCATAAATCAGAATTTGCTATCAAACACATTATTTTATGTATCTATCTGGGTGACATATGAATCTGAAGTGTGTCACACAGCCACACCTCACCTGCAGGGGTGGCTGCTCAGCTTAACACCTCCTCAGCCCACATCACCCCAGAGGTGCCAGACAGCAACAGCATGAATCTCCCTGCAAGACTCACAGGCAAGGTAAGGACTGCAGCATTTGGGAGAGGAACAGGAGTTTTCTAATGATCAGCAATGAGAAGGAAACTCATTTGATGTACTACAGGAAAGCAATGAGTGCACCTGTAAAGCCAGGGAATTTGTCACAGTTGCTTAAACAAACACAGAACAGAAAACAGCTGCTTTGCTTTAAATTCTACTGTAAGGGAGCACCATTTGTGCACTCACTGAAAAAAACACACTAAAACCCTTTTAATAACTATGGAGACCACTGAAATGAAACTATGCAGTATGACATCAAAACAGGTTACAAGGAAGAAATATTTTCAGTTATCATTCCCTTAACCTGAATTGATATAGAACATCCAGAGGCAAGTTTCCCAAGGGGTGAGTGTCAGATTACAGACAAGACCTCTACAGCACTAATCTGACTTCAGGAAGCATATTCCTAGGTACCACTTCGATAATCAAGCCATGAAAAGCTGGCAATGCAGAAAGGCACTTACCATGAAAAGCCCATGGAGACAAGGAAATGATGGCAGAGAGTTTTGCAGAGCAAACCTGTGGCAGTTGGGATGCAGTGCCACCTGCCAGACCACAAGCATCCTGCACCATCCCTTCCTGCACCCCAATTTTACCTGCTGGAAAAGCAGTGGCAAGCGAGGAACAGCCAGTGAATGATGCCTTCCTTGTGATGGACTCCAGATGGGGCTTCTTAAGTAGCTGCTCAAACTCCCTCCTAAATTTTCTTAATCTCACAATGCTCACAGAGTGAGGTGCTTTTGGCACACACAGAGAGCTCAGCACAGGAAAATCTGCTACACCCAGAAATGTCAGTGTTCACCTCTTGACAGCAGCTGGATTCACATCACTCCCCTGGCATTGCAGACAACTGAGTAATATAATAGCTTGGTACACCAAGAAGCACAAAAATAAAGTCTATTAAAGTCTACTGAGGCAAGAGAAGACTCCTAAGTGAGTTATAAAGCTGCAGTCACTGCAGAGCCCATGAAGGACAGACAGTGAAGTTCATTAAAGAGCTCTCAGCAAACATTTCTTGTGTCAATCCCACTCCAGAGTTATCCCTCAGCCTCCACCTACTCTGGCTGTACACCTGGTTCCTCTGGGTGTTTCAGAGAGGAGCAGCTCTCAGGACAAGGCACTGGCTGTGTGCTCTGCCCAGGATATCAGCCCCCTCAGAGGTGTGAACCATGCTGGGGTAGACCAATTTAGAAGAGTTTGACTTTCTCTAACCTAACCCTGCCTCACAAACAGCAGTCAATCCAGCTTTTTTACCCACAGTCACTCATGTGCCATCAGTCCTCGCTGCCTCCTCACTCACTCCTGAGCTTCTGCATTGAGCCCCATGCAAAGGGTATCTTGGTACTTGCCTTTAAGTATCAGGGTGGTTGAAGTTCTCCATATAAACATAGATTCAGCTCATATGGAATTACCCCCATGGCACTGCTTCAGTTGTAACAGGAGCAAAAGGATTGAAATGAGTCTGAGACCTGTGCACATTCAATATAAGTCTGAGACTTTAAGATGCTCATATTCCTTCTCTGTTTTTTGTTTTGTTTGTTCAATTTGGCTTTGGGTGGTTTTTTGTGTTTCTTTGGGTTTTTTTTCTTTTCCATATTCTTACACCATAGACAGCACGTGCATTGGGGAGGGGAACGTAAACTGTGGCAGCAGGTGAACAGGCAAGGGAGTGGGCATTTACCACATTTTGGATATTACAGGACAAAACCACACAAAATTGTGTGTTTCTCAATTCCTTACAACTCCACAGCTGCTGCCAAGCACAGGAGCTTGATCCCAGCAGAAGTAATAGGAGCTCACCTCAGGGGAGAAGTGGGTGGCATGCAAAACTTCACCCTCAGCATTTCACCATCTCACTGCAGCAACACAGGCTCCTTCCACACTATTTAAAATAGCTTTAAAATATCACTCTTACTCTACAGTACACATAAATATGCACTAATCCAAGCACTGGAATACCTTTGGCTGTCTCTGATGTAGCTATAACTGATAGCACAGCAAATAGGGACCACTGCTCCTCATACCAAATAGCTTTTTCCTGTATCCAACATCACAAGTAGGTACTTATATGCTAAATTTATGCAAACAAATATGATTTTGGCAAATTCTTTTGTCAGCATTTTTAAGACAACAGATACATACAGAATGCAATTACTCCAGCCCATCGAAGAAAAAAGCCAGCATTTCTCAGAAAATTAGAAAGATTTAGAGGAAAAATATTCTGGTCTGGAATAACTGTCAGTATCTTCATAAAATTATTCATTGGTTCCTTCACTGGTGAAATTTATTGCAAGTGAAAGCAAAGAAAACACAATTAAGGAGAAACAGGTAAGTTTCCTAATGACCACCCCCTGCAGACATCCCCTTGGAGGCTGCTATTCCCACCACATCAAAGCACACAGGGACAACAGGGCTGGTTTCTGGCACAAGCCTGTCGTGACCATCAGCAGTGAAGCTCTCTGGAAGCCTTTCCAGGCCCTGATTCACCATCACACACATCTGTGGCACATTAAGCTGTGCATTTGTTACCTCAGAGCTTCAAAAGTCATCACCATAAGGGCAGATCATGTTAGTGGAGCTCCTCAGTCCAGAGCCTCACAAGAGCACAATCCCTGTGGTCAAGACTTGGTAGAACAAATTACTGCAAAGTGTAACCCATTGCATCTTAGATCTGCTCAGGGCAGGGATGTTTGGATGCCCTGAGAGCAGGACATCCTTCCCCTGCACTGGCATTTCCCAGCACCAGCCAGTTTCTAAACCACAACTGCAGGGGGACCTGCAGCCTTACAAGGCTCTGTCCCTGTTTTGCATGAGAGTGCAAAGCAGTTTGTTGCATAGATAAGAAGAGATATCTGGTTTTTGGTTTGTTGGCTTGTTTTTTTTCCCAATATGCCATGACCTATTGATCTGTGTAATGCAGATTACAGACTCTGCATACTTGCCTGGTCAAAAGATCATAATCACAAGGTTATCCCAGTTCATGAACAAAAGGCAACATCTTTCCTTAAAAAATACTTAAAAGTAATTAAAATAGTGTCTTTCATCAATCTGATGATGCTGCATGAGCTGTTCAAGCTGAGAGATGCTTTATCAAAAACACATCTGGGAAACTCCCATTCAAAATAAGCTCAACTGCCAAGGTGACCCAGCACAATGAAACACAAACCCAGAGAAGGAAATAACAGTTTTGCCTCTACTCCATTTTCCTGAAATGTGCCTGAAAGGGCATCCTCCAAACTAAAAACAGGACAAACCTCCAATTAAACATGGCCCCTTAGATCTTCATATTACATCTGAGTAATACAGTACAGAAATGAGATTCAATGCTTGCGACTTTACCTTTATTGAGATGCAGCTTTAAAAAAGCATCTAATATGGATTCAGAACAGTTCTTAAAGGTTACAGCTATTCCAACAAAGACCTGATGGATCACAACAGAAACACTTGGCCAGTGTGTTATTAAAATAGTCACATAGAATGGACAATGTTAAAGTCTTTGTCCATTGCAGAAGCCAGATGAGCTCCAAAGGACATCTCCAAGTGTTTAGACCAAGAAAGCTCTTTAGTGACTCTTTCTGGGAGGTATATTGACCTTGACTGGAAGTTGTTAACTTCATCCATGCACAGTCTGAGCTGCTCACACACCAATATAAATGTGTACATATGTAAAAAAAAAAGTGTATATGTTGTGGGATTTATAAAAAGATAGAAATATCAGTAATTCCTGGACTTCACCAAGCAAGCTTACACTAGTATATGCCTTCTCACTGGCCTAAAACTACACAAGTAAGATGTTGTACACTTAATAAACATTGCTTATTATTTTCTGTACTACTGTACAGAAAACAACAATACACACAAAAATGGACACAAACCTCTTTT
Organism: Calyptomena viridis; assembly: GCA_013390005.1. NCBI lineage: Eukaryota > Metazoa > Chordata > Aves > Passeriformes > Eurylaimidae > Calyptomena > Calyptomena viridis. Next base: position 1,690,283 of record WEIV01012179.1, read on the forward strand.
CAGCTCACCAGAATAAATAAAAAGACATATGAAGAAGGCAGACAGAGTGATTTTGATATTACCATGCCCGGGAAAGCAGTGAAATAATGAGCTGTCACAGCGAGTAACAGTTTGGCACCAGTGATGCGGCTCTGAACGGTCGCAGTTACCAAATAATAATGTTTACTTCAGCATTTCTGTCGAGATCAACTTGACGCCTCAGGCAGTTTGGGAAAGAATCACTTAGTCAACAAGCAAAATCCAAATTCAACTGGAGGAAACTAATTAAACTGAGCATAAAAGTCTTCCAAAACATTAAATCATGTATAAAAAGACACCTTAGTACAACCGAACTGACAGGATTTTGGAAAAGTCTCTATTTCCTGATTTTAAAATGCTTGGATTTTAGGATGTCCAAGAATATGTTTTATAGTTAATCTCTTGCAATAAAAGCATCGCTGGAGAAGGATAGCAGCAATACCTTCTGAATAATCCTTTCATGTCACTTCTCTGATGTAATGATGCTACACTTCTACCAACCAGTACATGTGGCTGTAAAGGACGAAAAGTCACTTTAAAGAAATCTTCAAGAATATTTTAATTGGTTTCCATTTTACAGAGTTTTGGGACCGCAACCATTTTAGTCTTTGAGATGCACAAGGGTGCTGACTGCAGCCTGGCAAGTCACCCTTTGGCTCTGCAGGGGTGAACACCACCCCAAACAGTGGCTGTTGCTCATCCCAACTCGCTGCTCCATCCGTGCACCATCGTGGCAGGCTTCATCTGGGTGCAGGAAGTGTCCTTGCACTAAAAAGGCTCAGTGACTCCAAATCTTCCCTAACTAGGAAAAAATTCTAAGTCAGACTCTGGCAAGTACAGCAGGCAAATATAAATGCAAGCATGCTATTATCTCCTTTGTAACTGATTCCCTGTGGCTCTGTAAGATAAGCCACTCACAAATTATATAAAACTTAAGCATTCTGATATGCAGAAATGGCATTTAGTTACTTCAAAGTATAGGTAAGAAGCCGGTTGTACTTAACCTCTTACAGTCTATTCTTCCTCATATTTCTCATCCTTTACAGATAACACATTCCAGGTGATGTGAGAGAGGGGGATCAGCTAAATTCAAGCAGCAGGAAAAAGGCATAGGTGGTCTCAGGGACATCCTGTGCAGCCAGGAGCCACGGCAGAGCCGGGATGCTCCCGCCGCTGCTCACAATTACCTGGACCGAGTTTTATCCCTGCAAAACCTTGGAAAACAACGACTCTAAAGTGGAGCATTTTGCCCTTGTCAGAAAAGAGCAGTAATTCTGCAGCAGCCCATTTAAAGGGCGGTAATTGAATCTGGGTCAGGCAGCAGAGACACGGGTTTGGCCGGCGCCCGCCACCAGGTGTCACCAACTTCTTGATCAACGCAGATCTGATTTCAAAATCCGCCTTTATTTGAGTTTTATTTATTACTCAAGGGGACGATTTTCACACGTACCACCAATAAGCCAGAAAAGACGGGCACTTTCCCCTCCAAAACCGTGTGCTGTTTGTCTCCGTTCCCACGCCAGGTCACCTCACAGGAAAAAGAATTCGACCCGACTGTGAGGTTTAACTCTTGTTTCCATGAGGGATGTGAGGGCTTCCGTGTGCTACGTTCTGTGTCTGAATAAGAAGATCCAAGCCTGTTCCAGCCTATAGAGAAATCCAGTATTCCAATCTTTGCTTTACTATCAAAAAACAACCCATTGTGCAGTTATGGTCTAGATTTCCATAGGGAAAATGGTTTGGGACAATCCCACAACTCCAGAAGAAGGGCAGTTAGCCCCCAGACGTGTAAAACAAGGTATAAAACATGGAAATTAAAGAGTACTTTAGAAAAAGGTAAGTGATAACTGTAAAAAGCATAGTTACCTATCCTGGTGCTGAGACAGAGGTTTTCTGTGTCAGTCCAAAAAGTGGGAGCAATGGAAAGAAAATCAGCTGAGATGGGGAAAACCATCTTTCCAGTCTCATATCTTCGTGTGCATGCATGACATTTCACAATCAGCACAATATAAGAACTAGAGATAAAATACGAGTTACTAATAGTTCTGCTGTATCAGCTACAGAACTATTCAGAAAAAAAAAAAAGCCATCTCAGGAGATAATCTATCCCAGGCTCCCAGTGCAATGGTACACAGGGAGCAGGGATACACAAAAGCAGCACCCAACACTAGCTCTGGGAATGCTGCCACTATACTCGGTGCCTGCAGAGATTGCCACACTTTGAAGATGATTAATGAGGAAATATTCTTGCAGCATCTGGACGCTGCCTCAGCATGTGAAAGACACTCCCGGAGGGACTCAAAATTCTCCGTTTATTCTGATCTGAGCTGCCATGGATACAAATATCTTTAACTGGGAACAGATCTTCTTTACTGGTCAATAAGCCCCAGGTCCTTTGGTTGAAGCAAACCCAAAGCTGAATAAAAAAACTTAGCAGAAGCCTTGAAATCTTCGGAATCACATAAAAATCAGGACTTTCTCTTCTTCTCTCTCCCTCTGATTATCCATTCCAATGTCAGAGCCTTGTCAAACACCTCAGAACGCACAGCATCCATCTGGCTGGTCCTCATGTCACTTCATTCTTTCAGGTTGTCACTATAATGTCCACTGAAGGACCATCACAGCAGGCACTACCCATTAGGTTCAAGGAGAATGTTGTCCATGTCTTCATATAAGACAGTCCCTGGAATCTGATTATCTGATTTTTCTTTTTTTAAATTAGACCATGCAGATGCTAAATTTGAAAGCGACACAAGACCAGAAATGTTTTTACTTAGCTTAAGCTAAGATCTTCATACCAAGGCTGCAAGAAATCCTCCAAGTTTTCCAATTGTATTTAAAAACCTGAAAATTTTCAATTCAAAGCAAAGCTGTGAGCAAAAATGCCTCCCATTTGTATGGATTTCAATGATGCGTGGTAAAATTTGCAGCCCAAACTTGCCTAATAGCAATGAAAAATCTCAAGGCTATCGTGCAAGGTGTCAAAAAACCCTTGTAATCTGAGACAGTGGAGATTTTCAGAGTCTGGAAAGTAAAAGTGTTTGCTGTGGGTTTAGGACAGGCATATTAGCTGAATTGTTCTGGTGAGATCTTCAATAGTGAGTGACCTTGGTGTGTTCCATTCATTTACCACTAGGAGTCACAAACCTTCACCCTCTCTCTGGTTCTCTGCAGAGCCACACAGACACTGTATTCTGCCCAAGGATTCTGCTGTGAAAAATGCAAAACACCATGGAAATGCACAGTGAGTGAGGCAGAAATGTCCCAGGTTTGGTCCTGCTCCCACAGTGGATCAGGGCAGCAGCTTCCTCACAAGCCCAGGATCAGGCCCTTTGCATGAAGAGCTCTCACAAATGGTTGAGCCATTTTCTCAGGGAAGGGATCTCCTCCTCTGACAGTGCCTGGCTCAAACAACCAAGAGGGCTTGCGCTCTGCTTTGATTTTGCATCTCGTTATCCCACTCTTCACAGTGAGCAGATGTGAGGAAGCATTTCACTTTTTGAAGCATTGCTGTATCCAGAATGGGTGGAAAATACTGCATGACACCAGACAACAGCCCTAGTATATCAAAGTGCTGTATCCTCTTATCCTTTAACCTACTGGTTAATCTAGAAGTAATTCCAGACCTCCTACTCTACTGAATTTTTGTTTTTCTTGATGTAGGATGATGTTAGCAGCACCAGTAGGGGCAGAAGGTTGTTGCATCGTTGAATCAATGATGGAGACTTGGGGACCCTGGATTAAATTCCCAGCTCAGACACCCACTCTCTGCATAAGCAAACATCAGCCTTTCCCACCCCTTGCTTTCATACATGAAACAGAGGTGGTGATTGTTTCTATAAAAGCAGGGAGGATGTTTGGCAGCGCTTACAACAAGCCACATTTCAATACAGCAAAGGGTGAGGTGAATGCCTAACCCATACTGAGGGTATTATTTGTGTTTTTATCAATGGTGAGCCACTGCAAGTAAAGAGCTGTGACAATATACCCTAAATCATACAGGATTACTACATTGTGTCAAACAAACATATAATTAAGCAGCTTTAATATGTTAACAGTTTGGAATCAGATTAGTCTTGTATTAGGCTAATAGAGTTGGTCCCTATTAATCCAGATCAATTGCTCAACTCTGTTTATTCAGATTTTTTTCAGACATTTAAAAACATAAATCTAACTCTCAGCAGAACATGCACATGCTGAAGGGCAGGATGAATTCATCAAGATATCTGAGCATGTGGATAAACCAAGTGCAGCTTAGCTGGTTCAACTGCACAATGCAGAACTAAACACTCTAATCTCCAAGATGAGACTTTTGTACCACAAGAAGAGATGATGTTTCTGGGCAGAGATGTGCTGAGGCACATCCCCAAGTGTGCAAATGGCACTAAGTCCTGTGTGGCTTCACACACCTCCAGGACCAGCATTAGAACCCAGCACCATCTCATGTTGCAGACACAATGCACAGAGGGAATGCTGCTTTTGTGGACAGAATGCAGGGATGCAACACACAGATGCAGCTAAAACCTGCTGCTTGGCTTCCCCATGCTATCCCAGCTTTAAATATGGGGGTTTAGGGATCACACACATCATGCAAGCAATGCTGGAATGTCTGCATATGTCCACCATGTACGATCCCAAAGGCAGGGCTCACACTACAGAAGTAGTACAGGCACTTTGAGAGCCAGCCCAGAAAAGGTCTCTATTTCCCACCCATAGATTACTCTTAAGGATGACTACATGGAAGCATCCAACTGAAAAAACCCCAATGAATAGTGGGGCATGGAGGGCAGCCAAGGGCCAACCCATATTGCCAATGACCCGTACAGCACTGACCAGATTTAATCCAGCCTCATTTAATGCAGACCACTCTTGGCACATCCGAACACAAACTGCAGCAGAGTGGCATCGTGCCACATTGAGGTTGGTTCACATTTCAAACTCGGAGGTGACACTTCAAAGCCAGATTCCTACAGCCTACACACACACTTTATACTTAATTTCTATATGTATACATGCATGTGTATGAGTAAATACATAAATTTTCTCCCTACATGTAGATCTTTTTATATATAATCTATCACAGAATGGCTTGGGCTGGAAGGGACATTAAAGATTTTCTAGTTCCGACCCCCCTTCCTTGGGCAGGGATGTCACCCACTGGATCTATACATAAATGTACTCTATATTGCAGCAGGGCAATGTCAAGATTTTATTTCTTAATCTAGATAAGGCAAAATCACACATTATAGATGCAATTTCTTTTAAGCCAATTCTATAGTGCTTTATATTCACAAAACATCGAGCAAGCTTAGATAAAATCAATGTATACTTGTCTTAAATTGATCAATTGTCACATTTTTCTGCATCCCTGCAAACAATTCATTTTAACAGTCCATTTATGCTGATAAACAAGGCAGTTTCTAAGAAGACAATTTCTGTTACTGTCTACATTCAAGGTAGCACTCAGTTAGCAGAGAGAGATTTGATTTACATTGCATGAGTACTAGTGAGTCACCCAAGCACCCATAAAACAGACTGCACGTGTAGAAGTTGAGTGCTAAAGTATTAATTCATCACACTCATTCCAAGACAAATCCTATGGTGCAGAGGGCAGGATGCTGCAGTCACTTGACATGTGGACACCAAGCCTTTATTCATGGCAAGATGTCATTCTTAATACAGAGTACCAGGCCTTGAGTTACAAACCATAAATCCTAGTTCACAGAGTTTATGCTACTGGGGACAAAACATCTTCTTAAAAATATTGCTGGGAACCAGTCAAGCAATGAGTTATCTGTGATGGAATGATATGGAGACAATGGGGTTTGTGCTGAGAGTAAAACGGCAAAATACAGAATGTAAATAGGTTTGAGTGGCACTGTTCCTTCCAAAGTGTGAAGATCAGTACACAACACTGAGAAGAAAAACCACTTGCATCTGTTCTGTTTACCATGGAGTCACAAGCAGCAGTGAGTTTTTGTTTGCTATTAAGCAGTTATTGATGTGTAGCTCAGTAAGATGAAAATGTTTTATGGCAAAGACATTGGTGAGCATCCTTGCACCACCAGAACACAATACTATGCTGGAGCAGTAGAGTTTAACATTTCTCTTCACATTTATTGGTATTTACAACATGCAGCAGTAAATGATACATAAAACCATGGTCACAGACACTTACCTTCAAGGGCAGCTTTGGAAACATGTGCAGCTCTACTCACCCTCACTTTCATCATTTTCTGATGGGCAGGTGCTTTCTCATTATTAGCTACAGCACTAGTGCTGGACACAATGATGCACACAGGCAGTTTCCCTCAAGGGACAAGAGGCTCCTCTTCCATTTGGGAATGCACCTTTGGTAGGGTGCACTCACTCCTGTTCTCTCTGCCCTATAGCTGACACAGAGGTGCCTGTTACTTTTGGAAGGAAACAGGACCTATGAGGAGGTGCTGTGTGAATGCATACTCTCCAAAACCTTGCATTTCTCCCAAGATCACCTTGTGAATCATGTTTCTCCCCAAAAGCTGCCAGCCTGACCTGTGCCTGTCCTTACCTTTCCATTTTCAACCAGCCACTTTCATTTGCACAGAACCATGGTTTCAGAGCTGCTCAGTTTTGGCTTTTCATTCCAAATGCCTCAACATTTCTTTGCTCTTCAGCAGATAAAGCTAAAAGGGGCAGTGGTAAGAGATATTCCTGAGAGTTCCCCCAAATGCTGTTGGGACAGCAGAAGATCCATCTTCCCCTCCCATCAACAAGAGACCAGCTGACTGAGCCTCAAGAGGAATTGCCATTGACTCTCAAAATATGCTAAAGGTCTATATTAGCTGTTTCCTTTTCTATTAAAATTGAAATAATGCATTAAACGATGCAGCTGGAAAAGAATTTCCCAAAGAACTATTATTGGGCATGTGTGTTTTTCCCTAAAAGCTTTGATTTGTCACACATAATTGTAGGCAGGAAGGATGACATGTTCTGTACAGAAATTTATTACATTGTCAAAATCCTTGCTCTGAAGTTTTCAAAATGAACAGTTTTGGTTTGAAAAATACTGTGTTACAAAATTTATACACACATGAAAAAGACAGTATAATGCATCAAAATCAAAATACTTCAGTTGACCAGATCTGAGTTTTGGGGTGTTGGTATCTTTTTCAAGGCAAACAGACTTTCAAGATTTCAACATTTCTTCCTGACTCAAAACAGACAAAATTTTGGCAGTCTTGCCTTTTCTCAGTGAGACGTGAAGGCTGTTTCACACGTGGCTTTGCCAAGCCTCACTGAGGAAGAAATTACACTTGTGTAGAGAGAGGACAGATTTTTTTCCTTCTATGCCCCACACTCTGCAACAACCCCTTGAGAGCACAGTGGTGGCCACAGAAGGAAATGCCCAGCTGTGCAACCAGGGCCACCCTCTGCCCCATCCTGTCCTGAGGGCAATTGCAACCACTGTTTTCTCCAGGCTCTCACAGGGCTGGAAGCAGCAAGGAGGGTCATCAAGCCTCAAGCACAGCATCATTGCTCTTACCAATTCCTTAGTTTTCTCACAAAACTACCTTTGCCTCTCTTCTTCCCACCATGTTGGCAGAGGAGCCTCATCCTCACCTTCATCCTCCCACAGGCTGCACCCACATGGTACCCACAGCCACACATTAGCTCAAACAGCTCTTCTCCCCTTCATGAGTTTAAAGAGCAAAGTTATTTGCTCTTAACTTTGCCCATTACACTTGAAAAACCAAGCCAAGCCCTCTTTTGTCTCTCTCATGTACAGCAGTCTTCACACCTGAAGTTTCCTGCACCTTTCCCTCCTACCAGAAAACAATTTAAAATCAAACACCAAGCAGGACAGCCCTCCTTGACCACCTCTTTTGCTCTTTTTGCAAGGTGTGGCCAATCAGAAATGTTTATTTTCACAAATAGTTCTTAACCTCCACAAATGCAGAATATTTCAGCCTTTTCAGTGTGGCTGCTAACAGATTTATCATCTCCATCTATTACTCAGCCTGTGACACTTAAGATTAATCCAGTTTGATGTACATTGAGAAAAAGACCATGTCGAGGGTGAGCTTTTCCCAGAAACCAGACTTCCAGCAACATGCAGAAGAAAGGAAGGCACAAGGACATCTGACAAGCACCCTGCCATCTGCTCCAGAGAGCCACATTCCAGCATCCAAACGGCTCAATGCCCAAGGGGAGACCAAAAGTCCTTACAAAGGCACCACAAATCTCATGGTCTTTATGCTCAGCCTGGCAAACATGTGTTTGTTTTCCTCATGAGCTTTTCCTTCTGCACTTGAAACATATAGGAAATGCTGTAGTGCCTCTGCAGTCAAGATGCTCCTTACACTAGGATCATGAAACCCACACCAAACATTTTATCCCACAAAGAGGTAGAGGTTGTGGTCACCACCCCCAGCCCAACCTTCCCTCTTCAGCACTTAAGTGTATTCTTTGAGGATAATGAGTCTTTAAATCAGTGCTTTCAACATTCTGTAACTTTCAAAAAATCAGATGGGATCTTGGTTTGTTTAATATTTTGGGAAGGAGACAGAAGAAGGCTCTGATATTGCCAAAATACAAAAAAAACCCAAAACCAACAACCCAACAAATTAAAAAAAATAACAATTGTCTTATCAATACCAGTAGCTTGAAATAGCATTTTATTTTGTGTTTGTATACAGTGACAACATTCAGGTGAGACTAAGAGTAAAGTACTGTCACAGGCTCAAAAGCAATGTTTTCTAGGTAAAAAGCATTTATGAAGACAAATGGGCATCATAATTTCATTCATACTCAAATGTGAGGAAATGAGTTGGCACAATTGACAACTCCATCTTTTTGACATATTTGTAATTTGCTTTAAAAAAGTAACGCAAACACGAAGTAAAAATGTTCAACATAGAGGATAAAGAAACACACGATCAACGTCTCCCACTCCCTGCAGCTGGAGGTGACACATTCCCTCAAACACAGTATTTATCTTGGTATTTCTGAATTATTCACTGTTATTACAATTTTTTTTTCCTGAAGACATGCCAAGGTATTACTCTCCAAATTACTGGCCTCTGTTCTTAGTTACCTGCAATTTCCATCTTTCATGCGAGTCAAGGCAGTCACATGGAGCTAAAGGCTGAAGTATAAGGGACTGTTTGCTTATGAACTCCACGGCCTTGAGGGTCCCACAGCTCCAGGACTCCTCCAAAGCCACACTGTGAGAGCTGCTGCCCATATGAAAGGAGCTGAGATAGAGAGAGAGGAAGGGAAGCCAAGTCATGGGGCTGCCATTTCCCAGGGACTGTCCAGGAGAAGAGGTGGGTGAGGGGTTCTGGCCATTGACTGACCAATGCTCACCTTCTCCCACCACCCCAACGAGCAGATTGATGATGAATTCAGCTCCTTACACATGGCTACGGCCTCTGCAGAACATATTGCTTAAACAAGTGACAATTGTTTGGCACTTGTGAGAAATTTGGCCAAGCCCTGTTAGAAGATGCTGTTTGGAATCATGTTGATGCGTCATCCTCTTGCCATGGTATTTTTAGAGATATCTGTGATTTCTAGCCCTTTCCAGGGTAGAAAAAATCCCATTTTGGCCATGATGGGCACATATCAAGGAAAAGCAGCCATTTAGACACCATTGTACTATGAATATGTAGCAAGTGCTGCTCCCCTTTTGCTGTAAAACAGAGGGAGCAGACACACAGAGCATTTGGATCCAGATCTTCTTCCTTCAGGTACTGAGTTTAAACACTTTGCAACAGCTAAAGCAGCACAAGGATTCCACATTCAGTTCTGAACTTCTCCCTAACCTTTGTGGTGGCATTAGCATAAGGCAAGGAGACATATTTTGACTCCCATCTGTGCAAATCCTCCCCGTGCTGCAGAATCAACATTCTGTCAACCAATTATTTTATGCTGTATCACAGCACCGGGGTGGGGGGGAGAGATGAGGGGGAATCATCACACCTACAATCAAAAGAGCAAGGTTTTGCAACATAGCATGTACTAAAGATGTCTGTCTTAAGTCAAACTAGCAGCCATATTTTATTCAAGAAGCATGTAAACAAATCTGGCACATTCATTATAAAAAAAATTGTGTACCTAGCATGTTCATCACATTTCAGATATTTCATTCCTCCCTCCCCACTGAGCTCCATGGAGACAAGTCAATCACAGTTAACCATCTGGTAATCCTTAGCCCAGGCTGTGCAGCTGCTACCTACCATTTTTAATCAGGGCTATGTCTTCCATTCATGCTAAATAGGAGGCATGAACAGCTGCTTGGCCAACACTTTCAAGCAAGCTCTCTCTCTCTCTTTAGTATTCCTGGCTTCTCTTCCTCTCAGCTTTACATTTTGCCCATGTTTTACAAGCATTCACTTAAAAAAAAAAGTAATAGTGAAACAAGAGGAAAATGCTTCTGATCATTAAATCTTTAGAGGGTGTATCTGCTCTAAATAAGCTCCTGGGGGACATAGAGTGCAATCACAGTCTCTGATTTTAGAAAGTAAAAATCAGTGTGTCCATGGAAATGCATTGGGGTTTTTTACCTACAGACCCTGCAGAATGGTTCTTCGTTGTACATTTCAGGTACAGAAGTTTCAAGCATGCCAGAGGTAAGATGAATTTAAAATAAGGATGTAAGGATTCATTTTTAAAATGAGTGCTATAATTCCCTATCTTACAGGAAAGGTTTCCTGCAGGCTTTCCTGATTCCCAGCACCCAAGCAGAAGCCTCCTTGCCTCCAGCAGATGCAGGGAAAGGTCACATGCCAAAAGCTTGTCATCCAAAATCACCACCAAATCAGGCTGTCTCACCTCCTTTGCTCAGATCCAGAGATGCTCCCCTGTGAACCACGTCCTAGGCTTCTCCCATCATCCAAAAAAACATTGGGTTTATTTTTGTAGGAAATCCAACTGTTATAGCAACCAGATCTTTTCCAGAGATCTAAATACTACAGCATCAGCACGGCAGCAACCCAGCTGCAACTGCTCTGGGAAGCAGCACGTATCCTGCCCAGGTGATGGGTACCAGCCCAGCTCCACACTGGGCACACACACACAGTCCCTCATTCACAGCATCCAGAGCTGTGACTGTAAACATCTTACCACAATGACATGAAAAAAACCCCACTTTTATCCATTGCCAGTGGCAGATTTGCTGCAAAGTCAGGGAGATGGTCATGGCAATCTGTGGTGATGCCACCCAGCAGGAATGACTCAGAGAGAATCAGAACCCAGCCCAGCAGGATTTCCACACAGATTTTGCAGGTGCAGACACCGAGGTGTTACTTGGGCCTGTTTGTTTAGGCCAACTCTTTCAGCATAGCTGCTTCTGCTTTGCATTTGTTTTTCCTAAAATCCTCCTTCAGGATACGTTACATTTATTGGCCTTTTCAGAAGGGCAGAATCCTGGAGCATGGAAATCACCCATCTCCTCTAAACATCATGCAACAGTCACAACAGTGTTGGAGATACTGTTATAACACTGCAGAACATTGATACCTGCTCAACCTACCAACAGACAAAACCAACATGAAGGTCATACTGAAAATAACAATAATTAAAAAGACAAAGTGCTATAACTCTTAGAAAACACTGTCTTTATTAATGATGTCACTGGAGAGGTAAAATCTTACATGGGTTATTCAATTAGTTTGCCTTAACAGAAAATAAACAGGACATTTTCAATACAGAATAATGCATAAAGGTTAATGCAATCATGCATTCCTCTGAGCCCACCATGAATTCAGCATTTAACTTCCAAGAGTTTGCCACAAGTTAAAAAAATTAGAGAAGTAAGTCAGATGACAAGATAGTGTTTCATCCTGTGGATGGAAAATTCCTCCAAAACACAAACATGTCAGGGCAAATTTTAAGAGAAAATAAAAGTCTAGAACTCTGGTAGAAGGACCCTGTGAAAAAATAGCTCTAGGATAATGAGTGCCATCAAATCGATAAGGTTCACTTCTCTTTATAGCCTTTATGCATTCATACACAGAAAATTACTGCAAACATTCTGCTTTAATGGCATTTTAGTGTTTCATTGGGGATAAAAACAGTCTTTGCTGTATCTAAATGTGCAGATTCACTTCAATTCTTACATCAATCAGAGTGGATTGGAAGAATAAAATACGAATGCTATGTTAGCCTTTCTGTGAAGACTTGTTTCAACCAAAAAAATCCTCTTCATGAGTGATGGACCAATGCATGTACATCTCTAGGCAATGATCAGGCTGAGAGCAGTGAAAATGGGGCACGAGAAGTGTGCAAAGATAAACAGCCAGTGAAAAGCATGAGTATGGATGACCTGACTGGAAAAGTAATGCATAATACTGCAGAAAAGTATTCTTTCACATACCAACCAAACTAAACTGGAACCATGTGCTGTACACAAACTGGTCCTTGCTGTCTTCTGCTTGTAGGTCAATATCCAGTTTGCAAATTCTGTGTATGTTCTCTGATAATCTCTGATGCACCCTCCCCCTTGTGCATCCCTTAATGTTACAGAAGTGAATAAAATTTAAATTTAGGATAGAAAACACAGTAAAAGCCAATCGCAAATTTATGAACACCCCTCCCCGGCAGCACCAAAGTAGAGGAGTATTAGAAACCACTCATGTTAAGATACTTGCTCAGATTGTGCCAGCTGCTCTACAGACAACACTGAGAACAACGATGCTTCTCCAGAAGTGATAATGTGGCAGAAACTCAGTCTCAGCAACTCTCACACAGACTACCACTTGCCAAAAAAGTGCAGAAAACACCTCCTGTGACTGAAGCAAAGATCAAGAGATGCCCTCAGCCACTGTAAGGCTACAAAGTTGTAAAAAGTCAAGCTTTGCAGCCAAATACTTTTATGAACTGTCCTAAGCAGCAACGCCCATGCTGTAGCCAGTGGTCGCTATTTCTGGCAGAAAAGCTGATTCTCTGATGACACCACTGCCACACTAAAAGGGACCATCTTTTCTGATAAAGAATCATTTCCCTCAGGCTTTAATTTCACTGCTACAAAATGAGGTAAGTGATGTGACCTCCTTCCCCAAGCCAAGGATGTCTCCAATGTTGGGAAAAGCTCATGGCACTTAAACCCCTCAGTAGGCAAGTGAAATCAGTGAAGTATCACTAATCTTCACAGCAATTAATTCAGTAGGGAGCAAGCTCTGGACAGACACACATCCACCAGTACAAAGACATGAAATGGCTTTGTGCTTCCACACTGGCATACAATGTTCACATTTACCTCAGATTTTGAAAAGTCCAGTGTGCAAATAGGAGGTGTGCTGGGATGCTGAGCACAAAATCCATGCAATGAAGGGTTTGGATTTAACAACTGGAAGGATTTGGATTTAATAATTCAATCACATGGGGGTTTTTTGTCATAAAGTAACACCTTCTCTTTGGGAAAAATCCCATTTTTACAGAACATGGTCACAACAAAGAATGCATTCTTACTTAGATTTAATCCTGAATAAAAATCAACTAAAAATCTTTGTTGGTTGAGATTAAACTAAATCACAATCTGCCAGATGTGACCTATAATAATGGTGGTGGTGGTGATAATATTGAGTTTGTTTTTTCCCCTCCCCACCAAGTATACTAGTTATGAAACAGAGACTGAAAGAACTGAAAGTGAATTTCAGCATCTTTAATTCAGAAAACAGAATGAACTAGAAATCTGGAAAAATAACTTGTGAGTAATATGCAGATTTTATCAGCCTGTGGATCGGAAGCCACAGTTTGCTGGAAGTTGTGTCCTTTTTTGCTAATTTGCCTCAGAAGAAAAAGGCACTTGTGTTCTCTCTGTAAGTGAATGCTTTGCCTCAGTGCTCAGCATATGCTCAAGTTTGCAGTTACTATTGATAGAATGTGAAAGAATTACAATTCTTAAGATATCATAAAAACTCTTCTTAAGCCTAAATGCTATAGAATTTAATTTATAATTCAGATATTTGCACCCAAACATCAGTCCTGGAACCTTTCCATGCAACATTCCTACCACAGATGGAATTCAATTTAAATAAAGGCAGCAATGGTATGTGTGTTCAGACTGTGGCCTCACCAGAGCCTGTCTCCAGGCACGAAAGTTGGTGGTGACCATGAAACAGTAAAGGGTTCAGACTGTTTTAGGCCAAATGTCCAGTAGGACACATGAAAACTGCTAATTTGGAAGAGGACAGACACATGACTTCAGAGAGAGAAGAGAAGGTCATTAGCTGAAACCCTGGGAATATCTGTGTCAGGAGCAGAGGGAACAAGCTTAGCAAGGGGGCAGAGACAGTGGGAGCAAAGCCTCACATGAAGGATGACCGAGCTCTTCATATTAAGCATTTCATAAACCCATCAGCCCCATTGCTGAGATACTGGCAGCTGAAGTCATCAATCATAACCTGCAAAAGGGGCAATGCCTGTATCACACACAAGATTACTCCTGCAGGACTCTCAACCACAGGTTTCTCCAAGGGTCAAACTTTTGGTTTCCTCCTGTCTAAAAAACCTCAAACAAAAACAAAAGCAACCCAACTCATCCTGATGCAGATATGCTCAGGAAAGCATCTCTGAAAGTCTGTGACAGCAGGGACACCCTCTAAAAGACCATTACTCCTACCCCAGGTGTCAGTGCAACACTGGGAGTCTTGGGGAGAAAGTGCAGGAGGTGGTGCATCCAGAACTAGCTGTGTTCCTGCCATCCCTCCCTCTGACTCCACAACCACGCCACAGGAGATGAGATGTACAACGGGGAAAGTGCAGACGGGCCATTACTCTGCCCATGGTTAAGTGTTTCTTTCTACTACTCTGAGAATTTTTCCAGGCTTTTCAACCAGAAAGTGCTAACTGTGACAAACTTTGATCCCATAAGCAAACCAGCATATAGCTGATTTCCATGTTCTTAGGCATGCAATAAACTGAAGGCATCACAACTGGGAAGTACATCCATCTAGAAATAGGAATGCCTTTGTAACACTCAAGGACTGTAACCACGAATTAGACCTGGAAACAAAATATCCATTTCTCAGGCTTTTTTCTAAAGCACCATGGTATGGATAGAGGCAGCACCAACCTCTTAGACAAAGTGACTAAAACTATCAAAATATGTATGACCGGGTAAGCAATGTCATACTGTCACTCGGTTAACAACACCAATGAGAATGGAACACAGAAAATGCATCCCTGAGGAGTGTGAAAATACGTTAACTCCTTAATGCTCTTCACAATCCATTATCAGCTGTGGAAGGCAGGCCATAATATCCAAATCCCCAGTATCAAAGATTAAAGACCTGATACACAGCCATAATCAATTTTAATTATAACCATCACCTTGTAAACAGATCGGACACTAATTGAATCAATAAGTGAATTCCCATCAAGTGCAACGAGCTGCACATTCAGCAGGATAAGTTATGCCTTCCTATGGCTACAGAAATAGTTTGTTCTCAGCATTATCAGGAAAAGATCACTTTTAAATTGGCTGGAGCTGCAGATCCCAGCATTTCCAGCCCCCTGTATCCCAAAGGCTCACTGCAAAGGGCAAGCTTTGGAGCGGCTGCAGAGAGCCTATGTACCCACCACGGCAGTCTTCATTATAATTGGTATTTGAAGCATAAAACACTCAACAACAGGATATTTTAACTCCTAAAACCAGTCAATTATGTTTGCAGAATTAGCCTGTGTGACTGAGTTGGTAAGAACAACGAAGGAATAAGAGTGAAACAAAAGCCCTGTTTAAAATAGGTCGCTCCTTTAAAAAATTTTGTAATTACACACTGCAAATACATTTGCATGTTCAATGAGTAGTACATGTTTCTTGCGATGAGAAAGCCTGGAAGAGCTTAATCAAAGCCTAGCTTATCAGCAAAGGCTAATTGGCTTCCATACTGCATCATCCAGCAGAATCTAGCATTAGTGCAAGCTTCGCCAACCATTAGTTAGCAGAAAATCCCAATTTATTTTGATAACAGAGGTCTTACCTCCAGGGGCTTCCATGACCACATAATCAGGTGGTGCATCAGTGGCCCGTCCCATGCCCTCCAGTCAGCATCACCCAGTTAATCAACTTGACAGCCAGGGAAGATGGGAACTGACCATGATGCAGAGTAATTTGGGAAGGAAGAAAGGTATAAGGGTGATACATAATGAGTTGAAATCTTTTTCTTTAAAGAAAGAGTGCAAAATAGAAACTAATTAATAAACTGTCATGAGTAAAGCAACCGAAAAATGCAAAATAATGATGGACTGAAGTTTTCCCTACAGCGAGCTGTCATCTCAGTGTGTGAACTGTAAGGCTGATTTCCCCAGCACTATGCAAAGAAATTTCTTTTATTTAGACTTCATATTTTAGCTTTTGAGTCTTCTTTAAACCAAGTTGGGTTTGCAGGCAAGAAATAAACTTAACCCTTCTATTCTGAGGCATGATCTGACTGTGCAAAAACGCGGAATTATTCTAAGAAAGCACATCTTAGCACTTACAGACTTGGATTTTCACCAGGGTGACGCATGACAACAAATGACAACATCTACAGAAAGTCAACCTTATGGGAGAGTGGGGGTTAAACACATTTTATGTGAAGATGAATTTATTCATTCAACACTTAATCTGAAATCATCTTACATCTGTGTCACAGTTTGAAAGTGTACAGTAGAAAGTATCACGAGATATTATTGGCTTGGTGCAAAACAACAGCAAGGAGCTAGAATCAGTTTATTGCCATACCAAAGCCAGTGTGCAGGAAATACTGCCATTTCAATTTGGTGACCAATTCAAGGGTGACGAATCAAGTCCCACCAGGATCACCTGTAACCATCTTGTGGCTGCATGCCAACAGGCCACAGCAAAATGTCATCTTCTTGGAGTTTCACATAGCTATCAAAAAGGCAGCAAGACAGCTCTGTAAGCATTACAGACTCATCAATATAGCACTTCATTGCTGAGAATCTGAGCTCCACTGACAGCATCACGTTAGAATCCAACCCATCTCCTCCACAAGGCACTGCCTGGTGTTGAGTAGGTCCCAAAATGCTCATCCAGCGCCAGCCCAAGGGGTATTGGGATGACAAGAGGCACATACCCCAATCGTGTTTGTCATTCAAATCACTCAGCTACAAAACTCAACTACAATCGTTAAACACAAGCAAAACAATCTAATTTTGTGCTTCAGAAGATCAACTAAGAGTCCTCTCACCATCAGTAAATCCAAGAGCCAGACCTGGGCGATTAGGGCCGCGTGTTTCCTAGGTGATAAGCCTTTCATTTTTCTGGAAGACATTTGAAATAGAGCATAGGAAGATTAATCCTCCCTAGAGAAGGGAGAGTTCACTGACTAATTTCTCTTGCATTTAGATGTAATAATTAGGCGTATTGATTCTTCTGCTTTGTTCCTTACCATTATAAAGAAATAATTCAGACAACTTCAAGGAAATGTTTGAAAGCTCATTGCACACTGTCTCTTCAAACATGGGCCACCTAACACTTACGTGCACACTCAGAGGGAAAAGCAAAGGCAGACTCTCACCTTATTTATCTCTGTAATTCATCAGGCATCAACTTTCAGGCAGCAAAGTGCTGCCTCAGGCTGCACTCCATTTGCTGCCTATCATGACTATGAACAACAACATAAATGAGATCCATGTGGTGCAACTATGACACACATTGCTCTGCTAAGCTCTCACAGCAGCTTGTTATCAAGGGGGACTGGAGAGAGGCTGACCCCCTCCAAGACTTATGAAGAAAAAAAAGCAATATTTGTAATTCCCCTTGCAGAGTCTTGTGGTAGTATCCTTACAAAATACTATGCAAATGTTATTGCCAGTTCAAACTTTTAAGACTCTTGGAAGATAATGCTGAAGAACATTGCTCTTCACTACACTGAAGAGCATTCATGATCTCCATTCTCTCAGAGAGTAGCACGACCAGGTTTTTCAAATACAAGTACGAAATTATTCACCAAGGGCTTGTTCTTTGCATCCACAGGAGGAAAACGACCCTCTGAGACAAGTGGTTTGAGGTCTTCCTGATGGTCTTCAGGGATGTACAGCTTGGCTGAATGGATCGGGGCCTGAACTGTGTGCATTGTGCACATCTGCACGGATACTCAGGGAGAGCTGAAACTGGAACAATTATTAGAACGATGAATGAAGACATTAAACATGTAGAAAGTTCTGAGAAAAGCCACTTAAATTGAAAAGGATTTTCTCATGTCTAATTCAACATTATCAATTCAACAGTTGATAAGAGTTCTCTGATCTCTCCAGCATGTCTCAGATTTAAATAATGTTCAGCCTTTTTGTATTAAATAGCCTTTCAAATATTAATCTTGTAAAAACACAGGGAAATACATATGCATTTTACAACATGCTTGCTTCAAACATACCACTAAGCCAAGCTGATACAAAACTATAGTCTCCTAGTCCCTGAAGGGTAGAGGCAATGACTGAAAAGAAAGAGATTACTCCCTCAAAAGAATGAAGATACACTGTCCTAGAATATGAAACCAGATGTTAGATGTGGATGAGCGTCTAGGTCCAAAGTGAGCACTGAATTATCCAAAAGTGAAGCATTTATTGCAGACCATCATCACTGGAGTATCCTGACCCAAGAAGTGAAGTCATGGCCTTTTCCACCTTTTCTCTTCATGTGCAGCTAGTCCAGACCCTCACAACTGATGTAGCTCTGGCACAGGACTAGCTGTTAACATTTAATAGGCGTCTCCTCTATCCAGTGATCACCCTGACAGCAGGGAACCAATGTTTATGATTGAACACTTCAAACAGAAATCTGAGATGTGGCTACCTCTCAACAGGAAGAAACATCTGAAGAATGTGTTTTTCTGATATTTTTACTCCCAGAGAAATAAAGGGTGTTTTCTGCATGACTCACATCCATGTTTTTCACTTGCGATATTTTTAAACTGAGATCCAGCACTGATTGAAGAGCAAAAAGTATGACTTTTCTCCCGTTCTACCCTGGAGGGCCTTTCAGCCAGGGACAGGTGACAGCAGGAGCTGGGAATGGGTCATCTCCAGGTTTCCTTAAAAAAAACTTAAAAGACATACCTTTGGGATTTATGAATGTCAGCCATATGTGAAAGCTAAAAGGTTGAATGAAAAAGAAGGACATAGACCCATGAGATCATCATGTATATTAGAAAACAAACAGATAAACCCACCCACAATAAGGGCTCCTCTCTCTTCCCTCCAGCCAAAGTGTAGCTGAGAGCTAAATTTAAAAAAAATGCAATTACTCATGACAAATGATTCAATGCAGATTGTTTACATGCACAGTCTGCCCATTCCTTCCCAAATTCACATGCTTATATGAGGCCATCATGGAGATACCCATGCCTCTTGTACCTGCACCCAGACTGTGCAGGTCTGAATTGTCCAGGCCTCAAAGAGTTAAAAGATGCAAAAAACAAATACAACAAATAATGATAAAAGTTTCAATGCTTGGAAACTTCTCCCCAGAGTCCACCTTCTCTTTCAGCTTGGAGAAGGCTGAAGGGCTCCTTGCTGGAGTAAGGCTCACTATGAAATCTTGTTGGCTTGGCTAAAATGTCTTTAACATCAGGCCAATATAAAAGCTGCCTTTCTTTAAATACAGTTTAGTTTCTTTAAAACATCATTCAAGTGACCTAAATGCCAGCCTCAACCTCACACATAACTAACTGTTCAATGGAAAACCATGGGCAAGATTTTGCTCTGGGCAAAAGGAGTTTGATAATGGTTTTGAAAAACATTTTTTTCTGCAGGAGCAAGAAAGAAGAGGAAAGTTGAGGCAGAAGAACCATTCCATCAGTCAGAGGAACAATAAAACCTTGAAACTTGAGAAATGGTAAGAGAGGGTCTTCTGCCCAGCCAGGGGGAAGGAAGCTGCAGACACAGTGTTGCTCACGGGACACAAGAGCACACCAGGCTCCTCTCTACTGCCAGCATCAATAAGCAAGAGTGAATCACCAAAACATCAGAAGCAACTTCTACTTTTAAAAGAAATAGCCTGGCAAAGAACTGAAAACTTGGCTAACAATTAAGATCAAAAGGGGTAACATGAACACAAAAACCCATTCAGTCTATACAAAAATGTCTCCAGCTCTCCAAGTGACAGGGAATACACTGTTTTCTTTGCAGTAGCCCAGAACTGTACAAGATACAGAGTTTAAATACATTTCCACTCAGATAAGTTATCTCTTCCCTTTCCCACCAGCAGCTTTTAAAAGATGCATCTTGAACTTACAGCACTGCAGGGTTTTTTCTTCTCAAGATTTTTTAATTCACTGGCATCATAAAGACCTTCAGCAATTTACAGTGTGAAGAGCACTTTCTCTTCAGATTGCCCTGCTCAGAGTCAGTTTGTACATTATGGTTACTTCATTACTTACATTGCATTACACAGGGGCAGATGAAGCAGCCGTGCTCCTCTCTGCAGCAGATGTGCCCCGGGGCTGGCACGAGCCAGAGAAGGAATAAATTCCCAGGGCCCCACATCAGGAGCAGAGACTGGGCTGCCTGGCTGCTCTACCCCAACTGCCCCTCTGCAGTGCTGAGCCAGGCAACACACCTCCTATCCCCCTGCTAGCTTGAAATTGGGGTAAACCAGAGAAATACTGCAGAGGAGACAGCCACGTCATCAGGCTACGTTAATCAAGGTGTTGCAATTAGCAAAATAAAAAGCCAACCAAACCAATCAACCAAAGAAACCAACTAAACAAAAAACCCAGAAACCTGTGGGAGACATCCAAATTCTGTTGAACTGCAGAAAGAACACTAGACAAACTGGAATATATTTCTTCCTGACTCTTGCCATGATGGCCTCTGCTATTTGTCCTCCTGTAGGTGAGAGGAACATAACCCAGACTCCTCAAACCTTGACACCACACTTCCCTCACGTAGTTTTGGTGGCAGTTGCATCAGGGGTTGTGCCATAAATTTCAGGTTTAGCAACTGTGACCAACCAACGAACAAAGCTTTTACCCTCTTGCTCAGTTACTGAGTAATCTTGGCCAGAAAATCCCATGGGTTTTCTTCAGGTAAGTTCAAAGCAGAGTGTTCCCATGGCTTGTTGCCTAATTCCTGACTGCTGCTTCTGTGAGACGCCTCTTTTCCATGAGCCCTTCCCATCTCTGCATGTTGGCTTTGAACATCACAGGTGGTAAAAAACAGAGTAGACTGCAAGAATCTCACTTTTCTCTTTGAAGGCACCTGTGCTTTCTTGGTACGGTGGTGAGCTGATGCAATACCAAGAGGCCAATCTATAGGGAATACGTGTGCCCTATACGTGGCACATTGAATCTGATTTCACTGCATACCACCATATGGAACAGAATCTCAGCAGCATCAAACGTTTACCTAAACTCCATTAATGTCTTCTGCAAGCCAATATTTATAGCATACACACCAGTAGCTGCTGTCAGAGTGTGTATAAATGTTAAACTGAACTGTTAAAGAAACATAATGACAGATGTAGAGATGCTGAAGAGTGCAATCTATTCTAATTTATGATAATTTATTTCCATCATCTGGAGCCCTATTCAGAAGAGAAAGCTGAATGCATCCCAAAGCGCATCACGGGGTGGAGTTTAAAAATCCCCAGGAAAAAAAAAAATAATTCTTTTAAATGAAACAAGAGTACTCTTGTCCTAACACCCAGGACATGCTTAGCAATCTCTCTGTGCAGAAGCAATACAGATGTGGGGTATTCAAGCCCTCCCAGCCCAGCAGCACACAGGTTTTAATGCAAGCTGGGAATAGCTGGGAACTGTTTGTCCCATTAGAGATGTCTGATCATTGCTGAGTCACTACTTTTGGGGGACTAAGCTGCACAATGAACATTTATGAGCTCTGTCAGAGCCTCTTCAGCTGCATGAACAACCAATGCTGCACCCATGGGTGGCCAGCACTAATGAGCACATAAACAAAGAGATGGAAAACTGGTTTTAGAAATGGGTGAACTATGCCATGGTGAGCTATCTGGTAGAAAGAGCTTTTCTATTTGATTCCTCAGCAACACAAGCTGTGCCAGATCAGTTCTACCATGAGATCCGAACCCTGACTCACTCTCCTGTTATTCTACTGTGAAAACCACAATGAAGAGGATGCAGAAAAAAAAACAGTGACAGCACTTGGTCCCCACAGCAGGGACCACCACTGGGCTGCGGAGACCGCGGGCGAGGAGCTCATTTTCACGGCATCATCCCTCCCTGAGAAGCTGCACAACGGGCACGGCAGCGGCAGGAGGCTTTTCTGCCCCGTGGCACAGCCAGCGTCCCCTGCATATGTTGGCCCACCACGAAGCCAGCTCCTGCTGCCTGCCAGGGCCTTGCAATCTGGACATGCACAGATTTTGTGCTGGAACAGGCGCCCTCTCTGCAGAGCTGCCTGCCACGAGTGACAGGCTGCCACGGCAGCAGCGGCACCACACACGGCCCATGGAGCCGACGCAGCAAACCAAGGAGACTTAGCAATGCTGTGATTCTCTGCTAAGTGGACTGTGCTGTCTCTGTGCAGCTCTGAAAAACTCCACATTTGGCCAAAAAAGGGGCTGGGCACACAGTATTCGCATAGACTACACCAGCACGCACACACTGACAAGTCAGATGACAATTTTCCTTCAAAACCATTTACTGCATTTTTGACTCACTTGTTTCTTTCCAAAAAAGTTGTCATATCTCAAAAAATGCTGACTCTTCTTTGCAAATCCCAGTGCTAAGGGCTTGCAACATCTACCCTGGAAGCATCACTGTTCTGCCATCAAGAATTTTGGGCTGGCCCTTGACGCTGTCCCTGCTCTGCAAATCAGGTGCCAGCTTGTACAGCCAGAACACATCATTCCAATGGGCAGGAGGGTCCCCCTTGGTGTGGTCCATCACTTACTCCTCCAGAAGGAGTGAGCCTGGGGCATCACAGCAGGGTGTGCAGAGGAGAAGGACAGTATGATCCTATCACCATTTTTGTACAGAGTATTCCTTTACAGAAATACTTTGTGCTGAAATATTATCATTCAAATATTTCTTCATTCATGATCTCACCAGAACGCCAGTTTTCAAGCGAAATTTAGATTAAAAATTATTTTTCCCTTTAGGAAATGAAATTTCCTTTCCCAAATCAGCTCTACCAATGACTCTTTTTGATGTAGCAAAGACAGATTCTTCCCTGATCTCTTTGGTACAGCCCAAATCGCAAAGGACAAATACTCCACACGATCCTCAATCACCTGCCCCAGCCTACAATCCATGATACCACAATACCTTCCCTTGCCATGAAAACATCACATGCTCCCAGCTCGCTTACCTCCTCCTGCCAACACTGAAGCCCAGCCACAAACACCACAGGAGAAACAACCTGTAAACGTGTCTTATTTGAAGACTTTCCCACACATTTAGAAATGGGCTGTGGTGGGGCTGCTTGGCTGAAGCTGTTGAGTGCCCACGTTGTGCCTGGCTGCACAGAAGGGCAGCTGCCTGCCAAATGCTCCCAAACCAGGCACTTGGCTGGGACTAATGAATGGATGTGCCCAGTCAACATCACACAGCTTTGCTTCTGCTCTCTGACTGAAGAATCAAAGTTTATTAATTCTTCCACTTGAAATTAAATCTGTTCTGGTATAAAACCTCCACTCTTGGCCTCAACCCTCTCAGTGAGTAATTCCATCAAGGAAACTCTTCTTGCAGCAACATTCACAAAAGCAGATTAAAAATGGAGAGAGAATACATTCAGAGGGAAGTTCTACAGAGCCATACTCATGAGTAATCTCTCTGTCCACATGCCTGTGGTCACCAGTTGGAAAAGGCAGCTTGTGATGCACTCAGTGCTTGGCAGTGTGCAGCTTTTGCACTTTTATCCACCCTCAAATGCATCCTTGAATCTGCGTGCAAGATTAGAACAAAATGCTAAGACACAATAGCAAACACCATATATATCAGCTCGTCAAGATCAAAGGCACACAGCAGCTAAGAATTTAATTAAAATGTTAAAATTAAAGAGGAAGGCA
Source organism: Calyptomena viridis (assembly GCA_013390005.1). Classification (NCBI taxonomy): domain Eukaryota; kingdom Metazoa; phylum Chordata; class Aves; order Passeriformes; family Eurylaimidae; genus Calyptomena; species Calyptomena viridis. The sequence goes on from WEIV01012179.1 coordinate 1,714,278, forward strand.
TCCATTGTTTAATTTTTTGGCAGGCATGCTCTTTCAAACCAGGACCTAATTCCATTCCAGCATGCTGCCTGCCCTTGGAGATGGCAATCAGGAGAGCTCTGCTGGATTTATCGGCTGCTGGATTTGGTGGTAGGGGAATCCCACGCTTGCTTTGGCTTTCAAGCACAGTCCCTAAAAAAACACTTGGAGAAACTGCTCAACTTCAAAGGATAATTATTGCAATATACATATTCTGCAGTAATAAGCCAATTTTCAGCATCAAACCTAAGCCCACTGAGCTGCACATGAGATACACCCATGGGCATCATTCCCCCTTAGAGTCCCAAAAGGGAGATGTGACCTTGCCATGTTCAACCACTTCAACCCACCCCTCTCTCCATACAAAGGTTGTTTGAACTGTGGTGAAAAACAGATGCAGAGCCATGGGAGTTTTGTGTGCAACATGGCCTCTGCATGGGGAGGAGCAGGGGTAAGCAATGATGTAGTTTTAGACTCACACACATATGGAGGACTTGTCTTGTTTGGTTTTGCTTCAAGCATACCTCTAGCACTCAGCCAGGGAGAAGATTATTCTGAAAACATTTCAAACCAGGTTCAAGTTTGCTTGTTAAATAACTGTAAGATATTTCCTGGCATCCTGGGGTATTTGGATTTGAATCCAGTATTTTGACTCAAATGTTTAAGGTAGCCACAGGTCATAATAAGGCCCACATCAGGGAAGCTGAACCAAGAAGCCAGTTATCTCCTTGGTTTTTTGGGAACCTAGCAAGGAAGATTTTGCTACTTCTACAGCATTATTTGGGATACCACAGAGGATTTTCACCTAATATTACGAAGATCATCAAATGCAGTGCCAAACATGGGGTTCCAATATAAGCACACAACATCCACATGACAAAAGATGTGAGCTGTGGCTTATCACTTCAAGCCAAAGATACTTTGGATTTGCATCCCCTGAGAAATTACACAGGAGGACAGAGCATTAACATCAGGAAAAGGGAAGACTGTGGAGAGACACAAACTTCTCTCTGAAATTCAAAGAGCTACTGAAGAGCTGTTACTATAAATTAGCTCCTGATGTATCAATGATCTTGCCAATGTTGAGTAGCATTTCTCTTTCAAATCTTCTGTGCAGCATTTCACCCTCAATACTTTAGGTTCTTGAGTACTTCTGGTGAATATTCATTCAGGCTGTTTGCAGCAGGCTCTGGTATTTCTCACAGAATAAAGATCAAGTTGACAGGTCGGGACTTTTGCAGGACAGTCAAATCAGATTTATTTCTGACAGTGGGTCTGGTACTGTGCACCTCTCATCTGAAAATGTACAACACTCCATTGAAATCTTCGTGCTTCAGTTTTTCTCCTGCTTCCTTAACACAGAGAAACAGACTACTACCCCCTGCACATTTTAGTGACTAGGATGCTTATTGGGGTCTTCTTAACAAAAAGACATCCACAATCCCCAAGCAAAAATCCCCTGTGTAGTGTGTCATGGTCTCTGATCACTCTGAAAACATCCTCACTAACTTCTGCCTTGCGATGGCCCTGACAAATTGAGGCTGGGACACCTGCACAAGTACTTATGCAGAAACAGAAGCTCACAGAGCTCCCCTCAATGTTTATCTCAAGCTCCAGGCAGCAGCACTTTCTGCTCTCCACAGCATTAGCTCAGCAGCTCCCGCAGGCTCTGCCTCTAACACAGCCTTCTCCCAGATGCTAAGGCATTTTGGAAAAGGCACAGACAGAACAGCTTGCTCAGAGAAACACATTTATCTATCCATTGGAACATAATAAACAAACAATAAGGGGCAATAAGCACATTACTTCATCCTTTCCTGTCCCTTTTTCCTGGATCATGGATGTACCCCACTGCTTTAAGGAACAAAGTTGGCATTTGTCCTGTGAGATCTTTCTGCTTTGCTCTCCACACTGAGGTCCATAACATTTGCTTCATGCCACAGATGGCTGCTCATCTGGAAAACCCCCTCTCCTGAGGGGCCATGTCAGTCTAATCCTCTGCTGATCCTTCTCCCCTAGCAGCTTTCTGAAAATATTCCACCACAGCAGTACCAGAGCTGTCCAACACAAGACTCCCTGTTCCATCTACCACAGCCAACCTCCAAGCCTGACCCACAGGAGTTCTCACCTCACCACCCATTCCAGCTTAGGTTTGAGCCTTTGCAAATGCATGCAAATATCACATGCCAAAATTTTCTGGAGCATGAGCTCATGGATGTGCCTCCATTTATAGACTGCTAAGGAGGGAACACCTAACATTTTTTGTTTATACAAAATGTTCTTAGAGAATACTTCCTTACTTATATGAATATTGTATATCAAAGCCTTTCAATACCATAAATAGTATCTGCAGTTATAATAATTGGCATCTCCATCATTTTATGCAACTTAAGCTTTTCCTTAAGAATGGGAAGCACTATTAGCTGTTATAACTGAGTCAAGTATTCTGAATGGGAAAATACTGCTTCCAAACACAAACCTGAGAAGTCTCTACAATGGCCAGAAGATTAAAACTGGGCAAATTAAAGCAAAACCTTACAGTTTGCCTATATTCAGTATTCTTTTGCTTTTGCCAAAAAGCAAGCAAGCTGTCACCTTAGCAACTATGTCACACTTTGCAGCACATATGCCACTTCGAACAAACACCTTAAATGCAGCACCTCCACACTGTATGTTCCTTTCTATAATGTTTTTAACAGCACTCTGCAGATCCCCTCTGAGAGTAAAAGCCATTAAGACCCCTTTGGCAGTTGCTGGGCTGGACAGACAGACAGCCGAGTGCTGTTTTAGTGCTGTTTTCCACACTGCACCTCACCATCGTACTATGAGAGGAGCCCTTCTGTTTGGTGCCCAAGAGGAAAGCTGAGCTTGCAGAGGTGTGGTGAGCACTTTGCCTTCCACCACCAGCCCAGTGCAGAGCCCAGCACTACCTGCTTTCTGCCTCTCCCCTTCCCCTGTGTCAGGAGAAGGTCCTCTCCCCTGGAGCAGAGTGGAGAACTTCACCCAGTGACCAGGAGGTTTCTTGCCCCTTGGGATCACACATAGTGCCATGAATCCAGGTTAAGCCAGGAACCAGAGCATCCAAACAACAAAAGGGTTTAATCAGAAGCACGTCCAAAAGTCTGTCCTCCCTCAACTGAAACATCTGAATCCAGAGATGTCAACATCCAGGGCTCTGACCCGGGGCTCCAATTATGCAGATGCTGATTTACAGGAGTGATGACTGAAACATCGCCCTCATAAAAATTGTCAAGGAGACTTTAACTGTGTTTGTCTAATGGCAGAACCCTCTATCTCCACACATCTTCTTGCTAGTTTGAAAGTCAGATCATTTTTGTTCTTCTTTACATAGAAACCTGGTTTGCATATATAATCAAATTTAGCATTAATGAGTCTCTTTCCTCATCTTCTATTCCTAATGCTTCAAACAGCACACTCAGCTAACAGCAGCCATTGAAATGGCTTACTTTACCAGTTTCACCCAGGTATTTCCACAGCAGCAGCACATAACTCCAAAAAGTCCTGTCCCCTGTCTCTCAAGCATATGTGCTAATTCTACATAATTATTTTATACCAGGTCCTACTCTGGGCTGCTTGAGAATCATCAGGATTTAAATGAATTGTTAGGCGACCTTTTAAAATCAACTCTTCCACAATCAAAATGCTAGTCTAAAGTGGAAAATGGTAGGCACTTTCCAGATGAAAGATGTCATTTATTTGCAATGTGGTCAGGCACTGCTGACCTTTTCTCTTTCCCTGTACCAGAATTTGTACCACTGTAACAGCAACTTTTTGATGAGCACGGTTCTCGGTTTACAAAAAGATATGTACACAGATAAACATGCATGTGAACAGCAAAGCAGCCAGGAATCTGCAGACTGTATAAAACCATGGGATCACAAGACACATTTCCTGCCCTTTCACTTGTGTTCTGGGTTTTCAGTCTTTAGGGCTTCCATCCTTCTCCTGCAACCTTGATCTAAGACCATATGGCTTATCAAAGCCAGAGGTTTCAGAATCACAAGACTCCCAGAAGCTGAGACTTTCAGACCACAAGCTAAAATACCATGTAGGCACTGTTAGTACTTCTGTTGCCTTTACCCCAGTCCCATTGGCAGAGTGACATACAGCTTTCACATCTGCCTTCAGTGAGACTATAAAAACTTTTCAGATCTTTCTTATTGCACACCACAGAGCCTGATGTCTAATGGCAAAATCCACCTCCCAGTTCTTCCTAATAAACATAATTTGTCCCACGGAGTTCCCTGCCTGCAGGTTACTGATGCCCTGATATGTGCTCAGAAGTTGCAGGTCCAAAGCCAGGGACTGATGAAGCCTGTTTGCAGGGCTCAGGTCTCTTGCACACTCACACCCCACTGGTTCACCATGGGAATTTTTGTCTGTACAGAGCTGCAGTTTATTTTGCATGCATTATGCTAAGCTGCCTATAAGAAATCATCCAATTAATGACAGCTTACAGAGAAGGGTTAGTTACATGGTAATTACCTTTCCAATATTAAAATACCATAGAAATGGATTTACATTTTTTGATTAAGTGGCACATGTTTTATTGACCTGACACTATGCATACAAGACTTTTGAGGCAGCATCTGGGACCAGGCTTATAAGAACACTAAGTATCTACATCCCAAGGCAGACACCAAAGGAAATGACAATACATTTTTAATGTGTTTGGTGTATCTTACACATCAAGATGGATGGACCGAGCACTAAATGCAGCATCTGATCCTGGCACTGCATAAGCAACATCAGCAGACAGTAAGAAATATTACTTTTTTTTAAGGCTTTTCTTTCAATATGAGGGTAGAGAACATCAAACATTCAACTCTTCCACACTGCATTCACGAGCACCCTGCTCCATCACTTAAAGTCTCTGCCCTGCCAGAGTAGACAGCAGCCTTCTGGTTAAACAAAAACCAAATAAATATATGCAAACATGATGAAAAGTCTCAAGCAATTGTAAAATATTTCAGGCCCATAATGCACTATACAGAACAAACTACTAATCATACATGCCTCATGCAAGCATTACCTTCTTATTTCTTTTCCATTTATTTTCAGCATCTCAAGATATCTAGGCTTTTCTAGGGCATACTTGAAAGCATGCAGCTACTTATGTCCATTCATATGCATGCAAATATAATCCAACAAAAGCACTCCATGGCCAGATGAGCAATCAGCACTAGGACAAAAGACAAGACTTATTATCAGTCTTTCAAGATTCAGATTCTCTTTGCCTTCTGAATATACATCTGTTTGCAAGGCAAGGGGTGCTAACTCTTTCAGAATCTATACAATCAAAGCAAGCTTGACTCTTGCCAGGCGGGCAACAGCCTGCCTTTTTGCCTGGATCTCCAGTGTGAAGGCAAGGAAGCAAAGCAAGGTTAGCTTGGTCCATGTGCACTACACACAGATTTCTCAAATCACCTTTGTCCAATTGCCACCAGAGATTTCCTGTCCAAATGCTCTGCAATGCTTTGGAACTCTGTGGCACATCCCATGAAGATGTTCAGGAGCAGTGGTGAACTCTAGTCATGCAGCACCTGGAATGTACTTTTTCTGCACAAAGGCAAGAATTAAAACAACTCCTTGAACACATTTGGGTTCGTTGAAAATCCTAATGTCCACTTCCAAGCTGTCCTATCAAGAAAAGCCACGAGATTTGTCCTGCAACGTAAATGATTCACGTGTGCCCTGTGCACATGATTCACAAAGCAGCACCGGTTAAGAGAGAGTTACAGTATGGCCTTTGTGCCAAAAATATCCCTTTGCTCTGCCCATATCAGCCCAGACAAGCTCGTGGAGCAGGAAGCTCACTGTATGGTATTTTAAAACACCAACCTGTAGATAACCATCAAGGCAATCACAGCATCTCCTGACTGGCAAAACGGCGGAGTTTCCACAACCCTGCTACTTTACACAAGTATCAGATTGCTTTGGGTTTGCAGGCGTAAAGTTGTGTCAGTTCAGGTGTCATTAAAATCCACAGCCCAGGGATACAAAGTTTCCATTTTTACAAAAATATTGTTGCTGGTAACAACCTGATTAAACATGAAGTAGTTCCTATACCCATCACACTGCAAAGGCAAAGCCCTGCTTTTCACTTAATTTCCTTTTTCAGGGCTCCAGAGAGACACAACAACTAGACCAAAAGTGACAAACTTGCTTGTCTTGCTCGCTTTTTGTGGACCCCAATAAAACCAGTCTAAACGCATCCAGAGAGTCACAGAACTGAAATTAATCCAGGGACACGAATGAACGTATTTCTTCTCTTTCATCTTTCCTTATTCATTATTGTTAGGTGCATGTATAAGAGAATCATTTCTCAAGTGAAGTTGGAAGAGTGTGACATTGCTACTGGTTGTAGTGCCACAGTAGACCATCATCAGAAATAAGCTTCAGAAGAACACTCTTCTCATGCAAAGATCTGTGGAGTAACAGCCAAGAGAATAAAAAAGAGCAAGAACAAATATAGCTTTTAAACAGCTCTTCCCTGCCCTCAGCACATACCATGAGGCCAGAGTTGATTCAAAGCTGGAAACACCCAGGGCCAACACAGTATCGTTGTGTGCAGTTTTCCAAGCTCAGATTTGTGATCCACATACTCTATTGCCAAGGTAGAGTTCAAAAAAATGCAACTCTTGCTTAATTGCTAGAAGTTACTTGTTGGATTTTTTTTCTTTCTCTTAACCTTTCCTGGGCTTGAGCCAATGTTGTCTCTTTAATGGCTTCCAAATGCAATTTCTTGGCTGAAAATGAAATTACAAAGTACATGGGAAATACAAATGAAAACATATTACAGTGAAGTGAATATTGAAGAATCAGTCTTATCTCAGTAGCTTCTCTCTGGGTGTTAGGTGACAATCAAAGCAGGAGATTGAAGAAGGTCAGATAAGGTCCCTGCTCCTCGAGAGAGAGGTTCATGACACCTGAGCCACTACAGGCAAGCTGGAATTTGCACACCTATAGATTAATTCTGCAAGAGTTAGTTTCACACCTGAGAAACCCACAGCCACCTCAGTTGCTTCCAGACCTGCAAATGTTTGCACTCACAAACACACAAGTGTCAACAGCACCACTGTACAAGGGGTTTATGAATAAAGACATGCTCACCCCGGAACTACTGCGAACCAACCCAAACCAGCACAAATTCAAGCCTGGACTGCCTGAACCAGCTGAGGACATTTTCAGCCTGCACCACCTCCACCTCCCAGCCTTTCTGAGGAACCCCCACAGCTCTGCCATCTGTGCTGCAACACCACAGAGCCTCCGCCCAGGCACGAGAGCCACCCAACGCCCAGAACTGCTTCATCACCAGCTGGGCTATGAACTTTATTTCTTTACAGATGCAATCTAGGACTCAAGTGGGAGGTGTTAAGGGATGTAATTTGACTGTTCTGATCAAGTGCAACGAGATCTGCAAGGCTGCCAGGGGACATGGAAGTGGACACAGAATTGGCTGGAGCATTTGGTCTTCTTTTAAAGTTTAAAATTATGATTAGGCTGGTAAAAGGGGTTTGAGGGAGAGATGGACAATTAGTTGAAAATGGAGATGGTAGAGAGAGGTGGATAGCAGCTGGGAGGCATGGTAAGAAGAGAAGGAAGATGGGAGCAACAAGATTCATTGAATATAGATGGAATTTCAGTAATACAAAATGCCTTTCAAGTATATTAAAAAAAAAGTCTTCCACACTCTGAAATATCATACACTAAAATGTGCTTAATTCTACTTACACATAAATGTCAAAAGGAGAAAAAGTAATTTCTCAGATCATCTTAAACATTAACACACTCTGCACCCTTCTTCCACATTCCTGTATTGCCAATGACTGGCACACCTTGGCCATGTCAGAAGAGCTCTGTTTACATACAGCCACATGTGCATGTGTATGTCCACAGACAGAAAATGTGCACTTAGAGCAGCCAGAAGAGTTCTACATGTGGCTTCCAACCATGACAAAGGCAGCTTTTATATTCGGCTGCTGGAAGAAGTTACAGACCCAGGAAACTGCCATGAGAAGAGTTCCCACTCGCTGTTCCGAGGATGCCAATGCACGACCAGGGGGAACAGTTTCCTTGGGGGCACAGCTGATGCCCATCAGCCCAGAGCCCTTCCTGGAAGAGCTTGCTTCCTAACTTCCACTAGACATTGCCTCATCAGGCAGACAGCCAAAAGACCATGCTCTCAGTGCCTCCTTGCCATAGGAATAGCTTTACTCCCCATTCTTCTGCCCTGTGATGGGTGCTGAAGAGTGGCTGAAGCACACTTAGGCTGAGGGTGAGGCTCAGTCCCTGGATGTCCTGACTTCTCCTCGAGGCAGAAGCAGCAGCCTCATGTGGGTTTGCAGAGCTCTGGCCGAGGATGTTACTTTTCCATCCACCGCTGCACACAGGTGACCCCACTGCAGGGCCACCTCATCCCAGGCCCGTGGCACCACCACATCCCCATCACCCAGCTCCCTGGGACTTGATGCTTCGAGGCACCCAGCGGGGAAGAGAAGCTGCTGCTGGCAAGCAGGGACAGGGTCCAGGGCGAGCAGCTGCCCCCAGCACGCCAAAACACCCCCTCGCGGGCACCCCACGGCCAAGCTGCGAGCGGCGGGTGTGAACATGTGGATAAACACACCCGCACGGGGACGCGCCCCCCAAAATACGCGGCTTACATAATTCCCCAGCCAGTCGGCGTTAGAGGAATGTGATTAATCCTCCATGACATGTTCTGAACTTTCCGTTCAGAGAGGCTCTCTGCTCTCGCAGACCTACTGGCGATGGATGTCATTTGACCTGCAGACTTCACTACGAATGAGCATCAGAGCAACACACAGTGACATTGCTCCGCACACCAATTATCCGCCTCCTTCCCCGCTCGGCCCAGAGACAAGTTTGCTAAATGCATAATGAGGATTTTATTTTCCTCGTTGTTGTTTTTTTTTTTCCCCCTTAATTCGTTTACTGCCAGCAAAAGGAGCGGGGGGGGGAAACCACAAACCCAGCCTCCCGCCCGCCCCGCCGGCCACAGCCTTGTAGGACGCGAGTCCCCAGCTCCCGTGTCCCTGTCCCCAGCCCGGCCCAGCTCCCACCTGTTCCGCGGGGCGCAGCGCCGGGCGCGCACTTTGGGGACAGGCCCCCCGGCACCCCCCGCACCCCGGGACTCACCCACTCGAGCACCCTGAGGAAGGCCAGCGGCTCCTTCACCACGCGGAAAGTGCCCGCGGAGGCGAGCTGCGGGCAGAGAGAGGGGTCAGCACCGCGCCCGCTCCGCGCTCCCCACC